>CATNEN010000007.1:7360000-7555000 GCA_950097015.1 Macrostomum hystrix | reverse complement strand
CCGTTGCCGGAGGCCTTCTTGGCCGCGGTGACCACCTTGCTGGCGCTGTTGGCTGCAAAAGCGAGGGGCAGCGGAGGGTTAATGCCATAGAGTTTAAGCGGCTAATCGCACCAACAAAAATAATTTATAAGTGCAGTAGGGCTGTGCGGCAGTTGAATTCAATAGCAGCTTTCTTAATAAGCTTGCTTTTATAATCAATCTAAACGAGAGACTGCTTGAAAATGGGTTACTCTATGACTTATAAATACATTGGCGATTAATGAAACTAAGCTTACTAATAATAGTTTAATTAGAAGTTGAATAGTTAGGAGATTAGTGGAGCTTTACAATAAGACTTGCATGTGAGTTGCAAACTTCTTTTTAAAGAGAGTAAAATAATTAAATTGCAATGAAGGATACGGAGTTTCGGGAATTGAGTTTGAGATTTCCCAATTTGGGATCAGCTTAGAATATCCTAGATTGACAAAAATTCAATATAACCTAGTTGAAATAATGTAACCTAATGTAACTTAGCGGCAATTGCTGCCACAAATTTACAGCTGGCTGACTGAAACAATAAAGACTTAAGTGTCTTGCCAGAATGCACAATTTGTTTCCCTTGAGCTGAGAATCGAACTCACGACCTCCCGGTTAGGATTTCTCCGAAGCCCTTCGTATTGGTTCCTAGAATCACTCTAATGTAAATATGCATTGATAGAACCTACCTGCCGCTGTTGCCATAAAATAAATCAGTAGAAAAACAGCAAAAAATGCTGATTAAAAAGGTTCAGCTGCAGACAAAACACAGGCAAAAAATCGCTGCGTGAGAAGCGGAAATAAATCAACCCCTAGCAAGTCTGCTCGGGAATCTTACGAAACTCATTGTACGATTTTCTTAGCTGCTCAATTGCGTACACACTGCTCAGGAAATCTGAGGCCCAAAAAACGCGAGCGAAGGCACGCCGCAAATCGATTGACTCTTTCTGCTCCGTCCGACCTACCTAACCCACCCAATGCGCCTCCAACCCCGAACTCAAGAGATTAGACATGGCCTACCGACTGTCTAGGCTGGCACTTCTCTACTAACGTGGAAATCTAGGGTTCGCCTGTTGCTGTAGTCCAGTTAGATAGGCAACAATGTCTTCTGCTTTTAGCCAACCCACAATACGATTGTATACTGGAGGCTATTTGTGATAAAAAATAAACACCCAAATCAGGGTGAGCATAGGAGTGACTGAGACTGTCTGGGTGAGCATGGGAGTGACTGAGACTGTCAGAGTGAGCATAGGAGTGACTGAGACTGTCTGGGTGAGCATGGGAGTGACTGAGACTGTCAGGGTGAGCATAGGAGTGACTGAGACTGTCTGGGTGAGTATGGGAGTGACTGAGACTGTCTGGGTGAGCATGGGAGTGACTGAGACTGTCAGAGTGAGCATAGGAGTGACTGAGACTGTCTGGGTGAGCATGGGAGTGACTGAGACTGTCAGGGTGAGCATAGGAGTGACTGAGACTGTCTGGGTGAGCATGGGAGTGACTGAGACTGTCAGGGTGAGCATAGGAGTGACTGAGACTGTCTGGGTGAGTATGGGAGTGACTGAGACTGTCTGGGTGAGCATGGGAGTGACTGGGACTGTCTGGGTGAGCATGGGAGTGACTGAGATTGTCTGGGTGAGCATGGGAGTGACTGAGACTGTCAGGGTGAGCATAGGAGTGATTGAGACTGTCTGGGTGAGCATAGGAGTGACTGAGACTGTCAGGTTGAGCATGGGAGTGACTGAGACTGTCAGGGTGAGCATAGGAGTGATTGAGACTGTCAGGGTGAGCATAGGAGTGGTTGAGACTGTCTGGGAGACTTCTGTGGAGAGTTAAAAAGCTGCCGGAGTAAGTACAGTTGACTAAAACTACGAGAGTACATCCGTAGCATATGTCATGCTGGGACATATGTAGAAACTAATGGAAACAGCCGATTGACTTGGCATGCAAAATAACTGCTATTGAACTCGTATTGACAATTACTCGATAATAATGACAGTCTGTATTGCAGAGTAATATGCTTGTGACAGGATAGCCCAAATTATTAGGTAGCTTTTGTGGCGTAGAATTATCAACATAATTGATAAATGATGCATTACTTTCTAGTAGTTCGTTATGACCTCTTGTAAGCGATATTTATATGCAATAAATAAGACAAAAACGAATAAAATATATAGTCAGGATACAAAAAGTACAAAAATATAATGACTGAAGTTGCACTTTTACAAAAAAGGACTCTATACAAGAATGAATTTATTGGATAGTTAAATAGGAAAACAAACCGACTAGAGGATTTAGGGATTTTAGAGGTCAGAAAGAGAGAAAAACAATAGATTTTAGGAAGAGAGAAAGCAAATTATATTTAATTGTTTTAGTCACAACAGCTGTCTTGATAGGCCTACATGAATACGATTACAGACTTGCCCAGTAACACTTTCTAGCTCTGGGATTTGAGATGGGAATTTCGGAATATTATATTTAGGATCTGGGATCGGCATCAAGAAACCATGATTTGGATCAGGGGATAGGAGTGAAAAGAAATGGGCATGGGGATACGACAATTGAGGATTTTGGGATCTGTGATGGGGATACGACAATTGAGGATTTTGGGATCTGTGATGGGGATACGACAATTGAGGATTTTGGGATCTGTGATGGGGATACAACAATTGAGGATTTTGGGATCATTGATGGGGATACGACAATTGAGGATTTTGGGATCTGTGATGGGGATACGACAATTGAGGATTTTGGGATCATTGATGGGGATACGACAATTGAGGATTTTGGGATCTGTGATGGGGATACGACAATTGAGGATTTTGGGATCTGTGATGGGGATACGACAATTGAGGATTTTGGGATCTGTGATGGGGATACGACAATTGAGGATTTTGGGATCTGTGATAGGATCCGATTATGGGGATTTAGGGATCATTGATAGGGATACGACGATTGAGGATTTTGGGATCTGTGATGGGATCCGACTATGGGGATTTAGGGATCATTGATAGGGATACGACGATTGAGGATTTTGGGATCTGTGATGGGATCCGACTATGGGGATTTAGGGATCATTGATAGGGATACGACGATTGAGGATTTTGGGATCTGTGATGGGGATACGACAATTGAGGATTTTGGGATCATTGATGGGGATACGACAATTGAGGATTTTGGGATCTGTGATGGGGATACGACAATTGAGGATTTTGGGATCTGTGATAGGATCCGATTTTGGGGATTTAGGGATCATTGATAGGGATACGACGATTGAGGATTTTGGGATCTGTGATGGGATCCGACTATGGGGATTTAGGGATCATTGATAGGGATACGACAATTGAGTATTTTGGGATCTGTGATAGGATCCGATTATGGGGATTTAGGGATCATTGATAGGGATACGACAATTGAGGATTTTGGGATCTGTGATGGGATCCGACTATGGGGATTTAGGGATCATTGATAGGGATACGACGATTGAGGATTTTGGGATCTGTGATGGGGATACGACAATTGAGGATTTTGGGATCATTGATGGGGATACGACAATTGAGGATTTTGGGATCTGTGATGGGGATACGACAATTGAGGATTTTGGGATCTGTGATAGGATCCGATTATGGGGATTTAGGGATCATTGATAGGGATACAACGATTGAGGATTTTGGGATCTGTGATGGGATCCGACTATGGGGATTTAGGGATCATTGATAGGGATACGACGATTGAGGATTTTGGGATCTGTTATGGGATCCGACTATGGGGATTTAGGGATCATTGATAGGGATACGACAATTGAGGATTTTGGGATCTGTGTTGGGGATCTGACAATTGAGGATTTAGGCATCTGTGATGGGGATCAGACTATGGGGGATTTAAGGATCATTGATGGGGATGAAAAAATTGAGGATTTTGGGATCTGTCATTCGGGTTAAGATGAAAGTTTAGGAATAAAGGGAAGTGGATTATTTAGTAGCGAAAACGGGAAGCTGTCTGTAAGATTCGAGCAGGTAATCTTTGGCTACTCTAGAAGCATTGCCTAAATTTGACCCGAAAATTTGGAGTAAGGATCTGTTATTACTCGCTGTGTTAAGCACTTAATGAATTAGGCAAAAGCAAAGTAAATAGGAGAAAACAAAAAAATAATTAATACGATAAACTAATAGGACAGACGGTAGACGTGACAGAGATACACAAAATCGCATCTCCGCATGAATGAAATGCGAGCTTAATAAGCATCGGAATATAAGACCTTCGGAGCACTTTGTTGACCAACTTAAATTTATAGAGAAAAATTTAAGAAACCAAACTTTTACAGATTATAATAATCGATTAGAAAAATAGAAAGTAAAATGCATACTGGTTGTTAACAATTAGATAATAATGAGTAATAAAATGTTAATCAAGTATAAAACACGCTAGTGCATAGGTGCCGCATCAACTTACATTTATTCACTATGCGAGATGAGATGACAGAGGGGGCGGCGAGTTTTCATTAGTCACAAATCAACTTCTACTAAACCAATAAATCATATAATTATTACTCAGCAGGAAGAGCAAACAAACAATAAAAAAACAGAGACATGTGGATGCAGCGGTGCAAATGCTCGTGAGCAACATGCCGCAACCTTTTCAGACAACTGCGCGCAATTGTCTGAGTATGTACATTATATGGACTTTAACTATTTTGTACTTTTAACGGATTTAAATAAGACAACCATTGCCATGAAATCTGAATTCAAAGAACAATGCTTGGTAGCAATTGTTGGGATTGAGGAACTGGGACCAGTTGGATTTGGGATCTTGATGATTCTAAGGGTATCCCAAAATCGACTATAATTGACCTGGAACCACCCCTAATGCGTGTCACATTCGTCCCAAATCGACTATTCTAGACCTGGGATTTCCAAAAAATCTAAGATTCTTGACTTGGGATATCCCAAATTGTCTATTCTTGACTTGGGATATCCCAAATTGTCTATTCTTGACTTGGGATCTCCCAAATTGTCTATTTTAGACTTGGGATCTCCCAAATTGTCTATTCTTGACTTGGGATATCCCAAATTGTCTATTCTTGACTTGGGATATCCCAAATTGTCTATTTTAGACTTGGGATCTCCCAAATTGTCTATTTTAGACTTGGGATCTCCCAAATTGTCTATTCTTGACTTGGGATATCCCAAATTGTCTATTCTTGACTTGGGATATCCCAAATTGTCTATTCTTGACTTGGGATCTCCCAAATTGTCTATTCTTGACTTGGGATATCCCAAATTGTCTATTCTAGACTTGGGATATCCAGAATTGTCTATTCTTGACTTGGAATATCCCAAATTGTCTATTCTAGACTTGGGATATCCCAAATTGTCTATTCTTGACTTGGGATATCTCAAACTGCCTATTCTTGACTTGGGATATCTAAAATAGTCTATTCTTGACTTGGGATATCCCAAACTGTCTATTCTTGACTTGGAATATCCCAAATTGTCTATTCTAGACTTGGGATATCCCAAATTGTCTATTCTTGACTTGGGATATCTCAAACTGCCTATTCTTGACTTGGGATATCTAAAATAGTCTATTCTTGACTTGGGATATCCCAAACTGCCTATTCTTGACTTGGGATATCCCAAACTGCCTATTCTTGACTTGGGATATCCCAAATTGTCTATTCTTGACTTGGGATATCCCAAATTGTCTATTCTAGACTTGGGATATCCAGAATTATCTATTCTTGACTTGGGATATCTCAAATTGTCTATTCTAGACTTGGGATATCCCAAATTGTCTATTCTTGAATTGGGATATCTCAAACTGCCTATTCTTGACTTGGGATATCTAAAATAGTCTATTCTTGACTTGGGATATCCCAAACTGCCTATTCTTGACTTGGGATATCTCAAATTGTCTATTCTTGACTTGGGATATCCCAAATTGTCTATTCTTGACTTGGGATATCCCAAATTGTCTATTCTTGACTTGGGATATCCCAAATTGTCTATTCTTGACTTGGGATATCCTAAACTGTCTATTCTTGACTTGGGATATCCCAAATTGTCTATTCTTGACTTGGGATATCCCAAATTGTCTATTCTTGACTTGGGATATCCCAAACTGTCTATTCTTGACTTGGGATATCCCAGATTGTCTATTCTTGACTTGGGATATCTAAAATAGTCTATTCTAGACTTGGGATATCCCAAATTGTCTATTCTTGACTTGGGATATCCCAAACTGTCTATTCTTGACTTGGGATATCCCAGATTGTCTATTCTTGACTTGGGATATCTAAAATAGTCTATTCTAGACTTGGGATATCCCAAATTGTCTATTCTTGACTTGGGATATCCCAAATTGTCTATTCTTGACTTGGGATATCCCAAATTGTCTATTCTTGACTTGGAATCTCCCAGATTGTCTATTCTTGACTTGGGATATCCCAAACTGCCTATTCTTGACTTGGGATATCCCAAACTGCCTATTCTTGACTTGGGATATCCCAAATTGTCTATTCTTGACTTGGGATATCCCAAATTGTCTATTCTAGACTTGGGATATCCAGAATTATCTATTCTTGACTTGGGATATCTCAAATTGTCTATTCTAGACTTGGGATATCCCAAATTGTCTATTCTTGAATTGGGATATCTCAAACTGCCTATTCTTGACTTGGGATATCTAAAATAGTCTATTCTTGACTTGGGATATCCCAAACTGCCTATTCTTGACTTGGGATATCTCAAATTGTCTATTCTTGACTTGGGATATCCCAAATTGTCTATTCTTGACTTGGGATATCCCAAATTGTCTATTCTTGACTTGGGATATCCCAAATTGTCTATTCTTGACTTGGGATATCCTAAACTGTCTATTCTTGACTTGGGATATCCCAAATTGTCTATTCTTGACTTGGGATATCCCAAATTGTCTATTCTTGACTTGGGATATCCCAAACTGTCTATTCTTGACTTGGGATATCCCAGATTGTCTATTCTTGACTTGGGATATCTAAAATAGTCTATTCTAGACTTGGGATATCCCAAATTGTCTATTCTTGACTTGGGATATCCCAAACTGTCTATTCTTGACTTGGGATATCCCAGATTGTCTATTCTTGACTTGGGATATCTAAAATAGTCTATTCTAGACTTGGGATATCCCAAATTGTCTATTCTTGACTTGGGATATCCCAAATTGTCTATTCTTGACTTGGGATATCCCAAATTGTCTATTCTTGACTTGGAATCTCCCAGATTGTCTATTCTTGACTTGGGATATCCCAAACTGTCTATTCTTGACTTGGGATATCCCAAATTGTCTATTCTTGACTTGGGATATCCCAAATTGTCTATTCTTGACTTGGGATATCCCAAATTGTCTATTCTAGACCTGGGATATCCCAAATTGTCTATTCTAGACCTGGGATATCTCGAAAAGTCTATTCTAGAGCTGGAATTTAACTACACAATTAGATACCTGACAATAATTCCATGATTGCTGCTCTCCGTTCTATAGCTCATAGATAAAATGATAAAGTGCACAACAAATCGAGAATTGATTTACTGGACAAAATCAAGGCCTGCCTTCCGCTTTAACTACATGAAACAGAGGGTGGAAAAATGGTGGCGCGCTCCGGTATAAAGAGAAAACGCTTTTTCAAGTTCGAACTGATCTAGTTGCTAGGGAATGAGTTATAGTTGTTAAGTTCAAAAAATGTAACGAAACTTACTGGAAAAGTTCCTGGTTGCGAGCATGGTGGTCAGGATGGCGCCCTAAAAAGCGATTACGAATGCAGCACTTTTGTGAGTTTAAATTTCAATAAAAAAGTAATATATATTTCCACACACCTTCAGCTTGCGACGGGCGTTAAACTTCTTGAGGCACTCGACTGTCTCCTGCCTGTGCACCACCGAGGCGATGCGTTCCCGTTGCTGAATTCGGCATTGGAATGAAAACATTTAGTGCGTTACAAAGCCAGTCAGTAAGCCTGCAACTGATGCTATATAACACTATCGAAATTCTTACGCAGATCCACGGGTGTTTGAGAGCCTCCGCGGCGGTGATGCGCTTGGCCGGATTGGTGTTCAGCATCTGGTTGATGAGGTTCTTGGCCTCGGCTGTCACTGTGTCCCACTCGGGCGAGGGGTACTAACAATGGCAAAGGCGAGGGCGAGGATTGGATCAGTAAGTGAGGGCGAGGCGATGGATCAGTAGGCGAGGGCGAGGAGATGGATCAGTAGGCGAGGGCGAGGCGATGGATCAGTAGGCGAGGGCGAGGAGATGGATCAGTAGGCGAGGGCGAGGCGATGGATCAGTAGGCGAGGGCGAGGAGATGGATCAGTAGGCGAGAGCTAGGCGATGGATCAGTAGGCGAGGGCGAGGAGATGGATCAGTAGGCGAGGGCGAGGAGATGGATCAGGGATACTTACGGGAAACGACTGAAGGTGTTGATCGTTAGGCAATGGCGAGGAATTGATAAGTAGGCGAGGATGAGGAGCGAATCATTTGGCGAGAGCGACAGGGAATACTTATACGAGTACAAGGCGAGAGTCAGCAGGCGACGTTGAGAAGGTAGTAGGCGAATAGGCAAGGTCAAGGATGTTTTATGGAACTCACATCAAAGGCGCCAGCCTTGATCTGGGCATACAGCCTGGACTGGTCCTCGTCCCAGAATGGTGGATAGCCAACCAGCAGGATGTAGAGAATGACACCTGCGGACCAGGTAGCGCAAATGTAAATTAGACAGATAAAGAGTACCAAAAGCTAATTCTCAATTGCAGCCTCACCGCAAGCCCAGATGTCCACCGGCTTGCCGTAGGGATCCTTCCTAAGCACTTCCGGCGACAGGTAGCCAGGGGTGCCGGCGAATCCTGCGGATCGAAGCGGACAGACGCTTGTATAATTAATTATATTGGTTGCCATGGCGACAATGAAGAGTTGGGGCACACGAGGAAACTAATATTTTCTATCTTGGGTATTCAGTGTGCATTGCGCTATAATTGGTTTATAAGATCAGAATAGCCCTTCTTGCTTGACTCGAGAAATACTCGCGCATTTAATTTAATAAATTAAAACTACTGTAAGTAGTAGAGATTCTTAAAAGTCTCTATAAATTAATTTTAAACTCTTGAACACATTAGGAACATTGGCACACTAAACATCGGCGTTACCGATTCACACAGCATGCACGCATGCCACAGCTATGACAGACCGTATGACAGGCGTGGCATGTAGCAATTTCTAGTAAAAAAGTTGCAGAAGTTATAATAGCTCGTAAATGGCTACGCCTCAGATGATATCAGAAAGAGAAAAATGTATCTAGGCATAGATAAAACTCCCATCGGTCTAAGAGAAATCAATAAATCTCCCTAAAAGAAACTCACGTCCACAATTGACAACACAGAGTGGGTCGGGAGCTAGAGCAAGCTAACACAACGAACGAGATTGGACCTGGAGTTGCGCAATTTTATTAATTAAAAAATTATTCTATTTTCACACGGGTACAACAGAAGCGATTTCAATTGTGATACTACTAAGAGTACTTGGCTGGGTGCTGAAACGAAATTTATTGCTTTATTTGAATGAGACACTGAACAATTGTGGCGAATCTTTTACAATGCAGCATGAAAGTTCCCATTCTAATGGGATTAATTCTGCTCAGAAACGAACATTAGAAGAAGTTGTAAACTAAAAAATGCATAAGAAATGCGGCACAACAAAGACTATTGGAGATGAGGGACGGGGCGAAAATAAATAGAAGCAGTGCCAAATATCATGATGCTCGCACATCACTGCAAAAAACTATAAATAATTTTCATTTTTTTCATTTTTAACATTTTAAACTACTTATTCTTGTTCAAGCTAGAGGATTGCTAAAATTCTGCAATTAAATAAATATATTTGTTCAGACAGGAGCGTTCTAAAGCGTTTGCCGCTCGCACCAAGGTCCCTAAGCTCGATTCCGCGGCGAGGCCACATTTATTTGGGGCGCAGCCGCGGAGAGAAGGCTTGGTTGCTTGTCGTGCAATTTACGCCCTCGAGGGCCAACCTCCAAGGCCCAATGAAAGTGTACACTGCCAGACGATGAGAAAGGCAGGGCTGATGTACACACCAGTGTGAGAGTGTGTCTGCGTACAGTATCTGTGAGCCTGTGTGCTCAGGAGTCAGTGAAATTGTCAGAATTGCCTCCTCGCTGGCTGCGGGTCTAGTGTCACTAAATGATGTGCCATTGCCCGCAGCCCTCCTGCAATTATTATTATTATTATTTATCATTATTAACTCAGACAGGTCCGTCAGAAGTCGGAATCTATACCCCCTGTACAGTTATTATAATCACTATAATTAGATATTTGAAACTACTATAAGTAGACTATATGTCCACTCTATGATAAACTCCAAATGATTTTTAATTGACGCTTATATATAGATTTCAAAATAAGAATTCTAAAATAAACAGCAGATTGGATTTAATTCGGGTTTGACAGCTGGCAGGTCGGCTGGTCACCAGCGCCCAAGCCGCGAACGTACCATACCAGGCCGCCTGCTCGCCCTGCACCTCAATGGCCAGGCCGAAGTCGGCCAGTTTAACAGCGGCGCCCTTGGCCTTGCTGGCTAGCAGCAGATTCTCCGGCTGGAGACGGTGAGCGGCAATTTAATGGGAGAGAGCGGGGGGAGAGTCGGGCGGAGAGAGACAGGAATCAACAAGCAGGAGACAGAGGTGGGCGGCCCTCGCAACAATCCGTATGTTGTAGAAAAATGTCAGTAGTTTTATCTTTCTTTATCTACCATTTTCATCCATGAAATCCAAGCAAAAATTATCACTTGAAGGTACACGAGATTTCGGATAATAAAGTAATAGTTTCTTGCAGAAATGCATTTAAATCATTGATATACTAAAAGCACGTGACACATACAACTTAAGCGACGGGTTAAAAAGTATCCCTTTCATTTCTTATACGATTTAATTATCTAATTTTCTTGGCCTATGAAACAATTTACATAGCCAAATCGCCTGTCATACCTACAGCCGTAGTCACAAATACCAGAGAGTAAAATCATAGGTAAAATCAACGACTGAAAATCCACATACATCCATATACAATGAATAATAGTAAGCTGTTACACAGAGCAAGCAAACAGAAGCCACAGAAGCCAAATTTATGATTCACCAAAGAAGGAAGCTATAAATAAATTTCATATCGACCGTGTGTGTGCGCGTCCGAAGGCGCGAATTAACAAACTTGAAAAACTATTGATTGAAGGAAATTAAATAATTTAATGTTTTTTCCGTATCCTTTCTTTAAAAAACTATGTTTATAATAATGCATAAGGAAAAGCTGATTAACAAAGCGAGGGAAAGCGGAGAAGGAAATGTAAAATAAATATAATTGAGTTAAATCTACTGACAGAATCCGCTCACACTACAGATCATGTGCCATTTTGCTACTTTTCTAAATCCTAATTCACGCGCGCTTAAATGGATATTTTGCTATTTTGAGTTGAGTAGATACCTTCGATGTCTAAAGTTGGAATCACTTCAGAAGCTATATAATATATTTTTTGGTTATTTTAGAGCGTTCGAGTCGCTAGAGAAGCTTTTGAGTCGCTAGATAAGCTTTTGAGTCGCTAGATAAGCTTTTGAGTCGCTAGATAAGCTTTTGAGTCGCTAGATAAGCATTTGAGTCGCTGGAGAAGATTTTGAGTCGCTAGAGAAGATTTTGAGTAGCTAGAGAAGCTTTTGAGTCGCTAGAGAAGCTTTTGAGTAGCTAGATAAGCTTTTGAGTCGCTAGATAAGCTTTTGAGTCGCTAGTGAAGCTTTTGAGTCGCTAGATAAGCTTTTGAGTCGCTAGATAAGCTTTTGAGTCGCTAGATAAGCATTTGAGTCGCTGGAGAAGATTTTGAGTCGCTAGAGAAGATTTTGAGCCGCTAGAGAAGATTTTGAGTAGCTAGAGAAGCTTTTGAGTCGCTAGTGAAGCGCTTGAAACGCTAGAGAAGCTTTTGAGTCGCTAGTGAAGCCCTTGAGTCGCTAGTGAAGCGCTTGAGTCGCTAGAGAAGCTTTTTAGTCGCTAGAGAAGCTTTTGAGTTGCTAGTGAAGCGGTTGAGTCGCTAGATAAGATTTTTAGTCGCTAGAGAAGATTTTGAGTCGCTAGATAAGATTTTGAGTCGCTAGAGAAGATTTTGAGCCGCTAGAGAAGATTTTGAGCCGCTAGAGAAGCTTTTTAGTCGCTAGAGAAGATTTTGAGTTGCTAGTGAAGCGGTTGAGTCGCTAGATAAGATTTTGAGCCGCTAGATAAGCTTTTGAGTCGCTAGATAAGATTTTTAGTCGCTAGAGAAGCTTTTGAGTCGCTAGTGAAGCGCTTGAGTCGTCACAAATTGGTTTCTTAATGGTAAAATTAGCCAAAAATGATTTTGTCTCGCCATAGCAAACTCGACCGTTAGACCAGACTCAGAAACGAGTGTCACCGCACACCCACGAATCACAAATATGATTAAATAATGAAATGAATAAATGTAATAAAGGGAAATAAATATATATATTGGAATCTGAGGCAACGGATGAGGGGAGCCGGCAGCGGCACGCACCAAACCACGCGGACGACTGGTCTGGCTGCAGCTCGATGGCCAGGCCGAAGTCGGCCAGTTTAACAACGGCGCCTTTGGTCTTGCTGGCTAGCAGCAGGTTCTCCGGCTAAGGGTATTTTTGATTTTGTTATTTCAAATGAAGCTTACAAAGGCTAATCTTGTCAGGCTAGTGTGCTAATTTAGGTCAAACAGAAGAATGTGCTATATGTGCTGCTATCACAATAACAAATAGCGAGTTGCATTTACAGCGGCTTCAAATTAGATGCGATCAAAGGTAAAATATACTTGCGGGACAAGTACAAATTATCATTTTGATATTTTAATTATAAAATAGACAATGAAGCGAGCCGCACTACTGTTACGGTAGTTTGTGAGTAGTTGCGCCAGATGCACGCCAGACACTGAATAAATGCTAATATAAAAAGGGTTCAGGCGCGGGAAAGCACGCTGTATTAACAAAAATAAGGTTGGCACTGAAGCACGATATTCAAATGCCAGCTGTGGCATTTGGCCGGACTAATTTTCTGCCGGTTTGAACTATTTTCAATTCGTGTCTGACTTCTCGCTTCAAATTCGATTTCACTTGTTAAAGTGCGCGCAACAACGCAGAAACTTGATAAAACAAAACAAAATTCCTGTTCAAAGACAACTCCGCACTGTTATCACAGCATCGATTTGGCTCAATCTGTATTTATTGACGCAATGCAGGCAGATGAAATGAGATAAATAACTATAGAGCAGGAGTCTGCCAGTAAAGTAGAGAGGAAAGACAGTCCAGGAAAGAAGATGGCGCTCAAGGGAAAGGAGGGCTTATCCCAGACTAACCTCCTAACCATCGGCTGCATGCAGCCAGCCGCCTGTCTCACCGGCACAGATGAGGCGGAGCAGGAGGAGGCTGTGAAGGGCGGCCGGAGGAGGATGGCGCCGAGAAGCGCCGCGGAATGCGAAAGATGAAGGAAGGGGAGGCGGGGCGGATGGAGATTGCGGGGTGGGGGAAAAGTGCGCGGTAGAGAGGGAGGTGAATGAGAGTCTGGGCGAAGCTGCAGCATCAGCATCCCGCCGCCTCATCTCTACATTCTCTCGCTCGCCCCCTCTCTCTCCTTCCAAGCTTTCAGCTGCTCGTTCGCTGAAGAGGGAAATTTTTCAGATAACTAGGGAGAAGAGGAAGGGATAGAAGCCTCTTATTCAGGCCGAGATAAGAGAGAAGCCTAAATAGTTTTGAGAAAGCGGACACGCAAATAGGACTCGATGCGAAGATTGAACTGGAAACAAGACAGCGGACAGGGTGGGGCAGACAGTTGGAGCAATAGTGCGTAACACGGCGGCATCCCGCTCTCAACTGCCGTCCCCCGGCGATGAATCACCTTAATTAATAAATATCTGTGTCCTCCTCTGTCTCCACAGCTCAAAGGGATTGCAGCTCACACACTATTCCCCGGCTGCAGTCTTTTTTCTACCCGATAGAGGCAGCGAACTCAAATATTCATGGGGCGCAGCTGCAGCTATCGGCACGGGTGGACTGGGAAGTCATTTCACATTTGTCATTGCAGATCTGCTCCCTACCGCTTTCACCTTTCTCTCCCCCAACCCTGTCAGTCGCTGCGTCCAATACGCTGCTGTGGCGGCCCTATCGCGCGCTTTGTGTGCGAATACTACTGCAGGGAAGCAACAGCAGCAGCAGCAGCATCAGTGCACCAAAATGAGGGCCCGTGCAAGGAGAGAAAAGAAAAGGTTTGGCTAAGCGGACAGCACCCAGCACGCAAAGCATCCGCTGTGCAGACTAACCCCCCTGGTTACAACTTTTATACCGCCACCCACGCACACGCCCTTCCACCCTTGCCGAACACACGACCCCGACAGTTTGCTCTCCAAGGCCTCTCCCTAACCGCGACCCCCTAACTGTCAAAGGTTGCCATGCGTGCAGGTACTGAACACAAAGTAGAAAACATCAGAGATAGAGAGAGAGTGGGGGACAGAGAGAGGACCAAAAAGGGGCACGTAATTGCGCTTTATGATTTAGAAAAACACTGTCGGTCTCTGAGCCCCCTCTCTCTTGGCCAGCAATATCTGTGGGGCCATAAAATTGTGTATCTGGGGTCGGCGAGAAGGGGAGATGGCGAGGAGTTGACTGTGTTTGCCATCGACTAACAAAGTTGCACCGGAGTCTGTAACCTGATGGAACATCTTAATAATAAATGAAACCTGATTCTACATTCAACACCAGACAAGCTCATTTGTAACAGATAGGATGTCAGGCTTGGATTAGACTTACGCAAGTGTCTTTCTAAAACAGTAAAACTGCTTGACCGTCCGTCAAAAGTACAAAGTTGGATCCAATGGACTAGTACAAGCTCCCCTGATTACTGAAAATAGAATTTAGACCTGAGAATAAGATCAGAATGGACAGAAAATGTAAGACGTAAAAACTAAGAGAGAAAAAAATGTGGGTGGAGATGGGAAAAGAGGAGACGAGGAAAGGGGTAGGGCTACGAAACGCTCTTTAGCCCGTACAGATTCCAGTATAGATAATATATATAAAAGAGAAGAGATAAAAAGAGGATAGGAGTAATGAGGCAGAGCCAGTTTGCTTATTGAGATTCCGCCTACGCGCTGCGCGGGATTCGCAGCGAGACGCCCGCCAGGTTTAAAATCGGACAAAACAGGCGGGGATTCGGACTAGAAGATGGGACCATCCCAGCCCCGTTGAATGGAAAAGCTGGGTATACACACTAAGTCCTCATTGACTAAGCATTTCTGACGAGCAAAGATTAATTATTCCTCCTTAAAGCCATTGACGTCAGAGAAAAAGGCAAAAAAAAACAAAAAAGAAAACCTGTTCCAGTTAGATACATACGCTCGAGTCATTACTGGGGGCGGGGGCTGTGCTCAAGCGGGCAGTGGGCAGCTCAGAAGCACGGCAACCTGGCAATGAATGATTTAAAGCATTGCCAGTCACTGACGCAGATTCATTTTTGATCAACTGAGCTGGGAACGAGAACGGACAGGGCGGGCCGGTCGGGGTTTGCTTGGCAGCTGGAAAGCCGGGAAGCTAGGCTCAAATGAGTAACAGAAAAAATGATAGTTCTACTCAACCAGTTTCTGCCGGGGCAACTCAAGGGCAAGCTCTCAAGTGCAACAGGATAAGAGCAGACCAGATGCTGGAGGCTTGGCAATAGCCGCACTTGTGCAAGGTGGAGGGATCGGCTTTTGGATTAGAAAATCGAACAAAAAGATAGGGATTAGAATAGAGGAGAGAGGGAGAGCGAGAGCATGCTGATCCAGCTAAAAAACATGCCTCCCCCGCGTGAGCTGCCAGCTCAGTCTCAAATAGCCTCTAAGCTACTTAAACCTCTCAGTATTAGCCGCTTAACTTATCATTTTCTCACTCTCCACAGTGTATTGCCCTATTGTGATCCGATAGCTTCTATGATTGATATCTCTTGTGATTGGATATCACTTGTGATTGGATATCACTTGTGATTGGATATCACTTGTGATTGGATATCACTTGTGATTGGATATCACTTGTGATTGGATATCACTTGTGATTGGATATCACTTGTGATTGGATATCACTTGTGATTGGATATCACTTGTGATTGGATATCACTTGTGATTGGATATCACTTGTGATTGGATATCACTTGTGATTGGATATCACTTGTGATTGGATATCACTTGTGATTTAATATATTCTGTGATTCTATATCCCTCGCGATAGGATGTCAGCTGCAATTGAATGCCAGCTGTGATTGGATGCCAGCTGTGATTGGATGCCAGCCGTGATTGGATGCCAGCTGTGATTGGATGCCAGCTGTGATTGGATGCCAGCTGTGATTGGATGCCAGCTGTGATTAGATGCCAGCCGTGATTTCATATAGATCTTGACTGACTTTACGATCTCAGCATTGTAGAATTGCAAAGCAGAGGCCAGGCTAAAAGTAACTACAGGGTGAAACCATTAAGTAAAGTCGGCTAACAGAAACAGCACTTACTCATTGGTTTTGCAAGCGAACATAAAATAATGGTTGTAAAAGCGGATTGATGAACGCAATTGATGAACGAAGCTAAAACAGAAATTCAGTCTATAAAAGAACACTTTCGCAATATAAAAAGCCTGCAAAGTGTTTATATATATTAAATTGTTACAGGACTGAAAGAACATGTCTGATACACGAATAGGCGCAGTTAGTTCAGCCATTTAAATACTTTTTATGAGCATTTTTTTCAAAGGAAACAGACGATACGTCGGAATGCTGTAAGTAATGAAAATGCCAAATATCAGAAGCATCAAATTGAAAATTTGGCGCACAGGAACTAGATATCTGCTTCAAAGTGTGTCACAATGTCTATAATTAGTAATCAAATGATAAACTATCGCGTACAAATGAAAGGTCGTGTATTAATGAAGTGCTTGTTTGAATCTTACCTTCAAATCGCGATGCACGATGCTGTGCTGGTGACAATAGTTCACAGACTCCAGAATCTGCTGCATGCAGTTGCTGTGGAATAGCGAGGGATAGGGAAGTAGCGGCTTACGACTGCACTTTAGAGAAATTTAAGTAAGAAAATGCTACTGAAATGAATCGGATAGCTCTGGCAAATGGCCGGACCTAAGTGAATAATTGCAGCTAGTGGGGCATTCGCCTGGCTTAACTATTCGCGCACGAATTCCCTGACGTGCATTAAAAAATGATTGCATTGCAGTTTAGCAAGCGACAACGATGGATTGGGGGCTGTGGAGGATGGGGGCTTAAAGTACAATGCTTTTCAAAGCAATTACATAGCTAGAGCGAACAAGCTGAAAATGACTTTCATTTCCACTTCTGGATTTCTGAGTAAAGGGCTTCGGTTTCCGGTGTTGCAGTTCGCTTTGTAGGTTAGGGTTTCGGTGTTGCAGTTCGCTTTGTAGGTTAGGGATTCGGTGTTGCAGTTCGGTTTGTAGGTTAGGGATTCGGTGTTGCAGTTCGCTTTGTAGGTTAGGGTTTCGGTGTTGCAGTTTGCTTTGTAGGTTAGGGATTCGGTGTTGCAGTTCGCTTTGTAGGTTAGGGATTCGGTGTTGCAGTTCGCTTTGTAGGTTAGGGTTTCGGTGTTGCAGTTTGCTTTGTAGGTTAGGGATTCGGTGTTGCAGTTCGCTTTGTAGGTTAGGGTTTCGGTGTTGCAGTTTGCTTTGTAGGTTAGGGATTCGGTGTTGCAGTTCGCTTTGTAGGTTAGGGATTCGGTGTTGCAGTTCGCTTTGTAGGTTAGGGATTCGGTGTTGCAGTTCGCTTTGTAGGTTAGGGTTTCGGTGTTGCAGTTTGCTTTGTAGGTTAGGGATTCGGTGTTGCAGTTCGCTTTGTAGGTTAGGGATTCGGTGTTGCAGTTCGCTTTGTAGGTTAGGGATTCGGTGTTGCAGTTCGCTTTGTAGGTTAGGGTTTCGGTGTTGCAGTTTGCTTTGTAGGTTAGGGATTCGGTGTTGCAGTTCGCTTTGTAGGTTAGGGTTTCGGTGTTGCAGTTCGCTTTGTAGGTTAGGGATTCGGTGTTGCAGTTCGCTTTGTAGGTTAGGGTTTCGGTGTTGCAGTTCGCTTTGTAGGTTAGGGATTCGGTGTTGCAGTTTGCTTTGTAGGTTAGGGATTCGGTGTTGCAGTTCGCTTTGTAGGTTAGGGTTTCGGTGTTGCAGTTCGCTTTGTAGGTTAGGGATTCGGTGTTGCAGTTCGCTTTGTAGGTTAGGGATTCGGTGTTGCAGTTCGCTTTGTAGGTTAGGGATTCGGTGTTGCAGTTCGCTTTGTAGGTTAGGGATTCGGTGTTGAAGTTCGCTTTGTAGGTTAGGGTTTCGGTGTTGCAGTTCGGTTTGTAGGTTAGGGTTTCGGTGTTGCAGTTCGCTTTGTAGGTTAGGGTTTCGGTGTTGCAGTTCGCTTTGTAGGTTAGGGTTTCGGTGTTGCAGTTCGGTTTGTAGGTTAATGTTTCAGTGTTGCAGTTCGGTTTGTAGGTTAATGTTTCAGTGTTGCAGTTCGCTTTGTAGGTTAGTGTTTCAGTGTTGCAGTTCGCTTTGTAGGTTAGGGATTCGGTGTTGCAGTTCGGTATGTAGGTTAGGGTTTCGGTGTTGCAGTTCGCTTTGTAGGTTAGGGTTTCGGTGTTGCAGTTCGGTTTGAGGGTTAGGGTTTCGGTGTTGCAGTTCGCTTTGTAGGTTAGGGTTTCGGTGTTGCAGTTCGCTTTGTAGGTTAATGTTTCAGTGTTGCAGTTCGGTTTGTAGGTTAGTGTTTCAGTGTTGCAGTTCGCTTTGTAGGTTAGGGATTCGGTGTTGCAGTTCGGTATGTAGGTTAGGGTTTCGGTGTTGCAGTTCGCTTTGTAGGTTAGGGTTTCGGTGTTGCAGTTCGGTTTGAGGGTTAGGGTTTCGGTGTTGCAGTTCGGTTTGTACGTTAGGGTTTCGGTGTGGCATTTTAGTTTTTACGTGTAAACCACTAATGGGGTAAAATCTAGGATGACTTCTGTCAAAGAAGGCAATCAGGAGCTCGCATCTGACGATAAAAAATGTGAAAATCAGCAACTGTATTGATAAGAGATCAAGGAAATGAGCCCGTGGGAGACTTCAGAACAGCAGGTGGGGCAGGTGAGCACTTAAAGAAAATTGAGGCTCAGTTCGGAGCATATTGGATTCGCTCAATCACATGGCCCACTTGGCCGGCAAGCGAGCATTTGTGCCCGTTTATATATATATATCGCAGAAGGAACCAACAAGGCTAGGCAGAGAATCAAGACGCAAGGCAAACTCCAGATAAGATTAAGGAGGCCCTCCTAAGCCCCGGGCTCGGCGACTGGCAAAACTGGCGCTGCCACTAGCGGGGAATAAAATGGCAAAGAAGGCAAAGAGGAAGAGGGAAGCGGCTTGTGAATCCGGCCAGCTCTCCATCATCTCTGGAGAGACGCTGGGCGGACTCAAACACGAGGGGATCAGGCTAACTGTAGTGCGGGATTTACCGCAGGATTTTTGAGAGATTATTCACTTTTTCTTCCTTCTTTTGGCTAAACTAAAAAATTTGTAGACCTTCAGTGAGACCCGTCTAAAGCAAATTACTTTCAAATGCAATCAACGAGCTGGGAGAATAATATGCATTCTTAACCTTCTTAAAATAGCTATATTTAACAGCATTTTTGTCTTCCACTTGAATTTTAATCCTTTTTTGTTATTCTCGATTGATATTCAACAACTGACACAATATGAGAGGGAATCAACATAAAACTAAGCAAATTACATATTAGAGATGTCAATAATCAGAGAACAGCTGCCCTGAGACTAAAGTCATTAGCAACAGTACCAATGCCCGTTGCTTGCAATGCTCAACAAGGAGATTTCCTGCGAAAATTTTTACATCCTTTGATAAGTTCTCATTTTTTAACCCATTTACTCAATTTGGGCCGCAGCCGCGGAGAGAAGGCGTGTGAACTGTGAAAGACCACAGTTTCCTTTCAAATACCCAC
This sequence comes from Macrostomum hystrix, assembly GCA_950097015.1. NCBI lineage: Eukaryota > Metazoa > Platyhelminthes > Macrostomidae > Macrostomum > Macrostomum hystrix. The sequence continues at coordinate 7,534,942 of CATNEN010000007.1, read as the reverse complement.
AGCCTACTGCGCCGTATAATGGCGAATCCATATTGGTTTTAAATATATGGTTACATGATGAAATTCTGTGAGCAGAACATTTATGCCTATATTGGTGGTTTTTGCCACCAGACACCCCCGATAAGAATCGTTGAATATCTTGACGAAGCCGTTGTTTTTTTTATAAAAAAAAATCTGGGTATTTGAAATACCCCCGTGGTCGTCCTACTGATGAGTAATTATTCTCCTCGAGACATCTATAATTTCACAAACGGTCTTTTTCATTTCACCAGTTAATGCCTTCATTCCTTGATGTTTTTGCTTTACTAACCGAAAATGATTAGCACAATAATATTTGTGTTTTTTAGAGAAAATAGCCGAAAAACACGAGGCTAATGACGAGGCGAGGCCAGCGGGACGAGCTGGAGTAGCATCTTCACCCATTTAACTGCTTGCCCCAAATGGAAAAGCTGGCTGGCAATAACAGCCACGGGAAATAATTATCTAGCGCACGATGAGGAGAGCTAGCTTTGCATCGCATCGTCCACCAATCTAATTTCCTTCCAGCCTCCTCGCCTCACCCCCTAGCCGAATATCTCGAGCCTCATTCTTGCCCCTTCCAATTCTCCTATTTTTAGCGCGTTTGTCAATTTCCACAATCTTCCTATTTTTTCATAAAAATCACGGAATGAATTGGCGGGCGTAGCCCTTAGAAAGCAGATCCGCGGTCGAGTTCCTTTTTTAATAATAATAATAATAATAATTGATTACACCTGCCCCAATTGGGCCAGATGTGCAGCCGACAGCACAGCCGCAGCTATTGCGCGGCGCATCTGAAGGCTGCGTACAGCTGTTCAGTCCATGGACTGGGGGGACGCCACACCCACCTTCAATTATCCCAGCTGATGCTGGTACCCATTTAACAGCTGGGTGAACTGAAGCAATGCAGAGTTAAGTGTCTTGCTAAAGGACACAAATTGTTCCAGTGGAGTCGGGAATCGAACCCCCGACCTTCAAGTTGTGAGTCCGACGCCCTAACCACTAGGCTACAACCTTTTTTAAAGACCAAAATTTAAGGGCCCCCGGCGCACATTTCATCAGCTAAAACTGACCGGGGACTTTCCGCCACGGCTGCCGCGTTGATGAGTCCCTGAGTGGCGGCGACGACAGATCCCCGTCCCCAGTCGCCAGGCTGCTCCGGGTTGACTATTATTTGCCAAGCGTTAAAAGCAAGAAGCCGCTTTGCCCCGTCCTGTCTCCTCTATCTGTTCATCTATTCCGGACCAGCCTGTCGCACAGTTCCCTTTTTTACGACTCCGCACTCACTTTCTGACGACGCAGCTATGCTGGCCTGGCCCCTAGAAATATTCATAATAGGCGGCATATGCTGGGAACGCCACACAACCTAGAACTGGGACTCCGGACCCATTGAGCTGAGGCTGATGAGCAAAGGAAGAGAGAGAAGCCAAAATGTGGGCAAGGGGAATGAAGTATGCAGCGCCGTGGGAGCTGGGTGAGGACACGAGGACGAACTGCAAGGAGGGAAACTGTTTGTTTGTGTGCGCGCGCGTGTAGGGAGAGAGTGAGCATGAGACAGGCAGGCGAGGAATTTGTTGTTTGCACTTTTACTGCTAGCCTCGCGGACTGCGGTCTGTCTTCATTTCCCTCCATTCCTCTCCTCATATCTATTCTAAAAATTGCATCCAACAGCCCAGGCTCTAACAAAACTGGGTGCTCGATGAAATTAAGATGAACACAATTTCAGTTTCATTCTGGGTGAGATGGGTTATTGCGGCGGCTTAGTCCTAAAAACTGATGCGGTTAGGCGACCAGAGACATGGCTATGGGCAGGAAGAGATCAAATATTTATCCCATGGCTGCCTGCGTCACGTGTGTCGGGAACAGGCCGGGCGGTTAGAGATGGGCCAGACGGGTGATAGAGAGGCATTGAGCAGCTGAGAATAAATCCAATAAATTCCGGGCAGATTGACGCATGCCAGGTACCTGGCGTCCGCTTCGCTGTAGAACTCTCTGGCCACAATGTCTTCGAACAGTTCTCCGCCGGTGACGCTGCGGGCCGCGGTAAACATTATATTATTAATTATTATAAAGCTCCTTGGTGTCCCGAGGAGCTTTGAAACTCCCCGTTGTGGTATTTGAAACTTACAGATCGAAAACCAGATAATGAAAGCCTTCATCCTGAATGCTGTCGTGCAGTCGAACTGAAAAGTGCAGACAATGCGAAGCGTCATCATACCAATTTATACCAAAGCCCTACATACAATGGGCTGCAGGCTAAAATAATGGAAAATTTAGATCGCGTCTAAAAACAGCTGAGAGAGAACTGCAAGACTGGGCGGGCTGCTGGGCAGGCGAGTAGGATAAGCACGGCTTGGTTGACAGGGGGCGAGGAAAAAAGTTCAAAAGAGTGGGGATTCACATCCCATACTGAGCTAGCTAAATCCTCTGACACTCATATTTCGTGTTTCATCTGTCTCTGTCATGAGCTTCTACATCTAAACTCGCCTTTATCCGTGATTCTGGCCTCCTATCCCTTGCTCTGCCTCTCCATCTCTCCAGCAGCAGAACTAAAAAACCAAAATCCGGACTAAAGAGAGAGAGAGATGCTGGGATAGGCGAGGTGAAGGGGAGCCGAGAAACACAGGTTTGAGAACCGAAAGAGAAGCGTGGCTGAGGAAGGGAGGGGGACAGGAACACGGAGCCGGCGCGAACAGGGCGAGGCGCTAATTAGCCGGTTGCTGGTCGGGCCGCCGCTCGCAAGGTCTCCCTTTGCTTAGAGATCAATAGGCCTGGGGCAGGAAGTGTGTTTGTGCGCGAGTGTGTGCCGAGAGTGAAGGAAGTTGGATTCAGAGTAGAGGCAGAGAGCGGGGAGGGTCAGTGCTGAGACAGGAGTTATTCTTTCCCAGTGCAGCTGGGAGTCCAGGTTGGCCACCCGCCGCCTTCCATGTCAGCCGAGATTGCTGACATGGCGGCTAGTTAGTTAGCGAGCAGCAGACTGAGCCGACCAAGGCGTCGGGTAGGGTGGGAGAGGTGGACAATGCTAACAGTAATGTAATGCGACAATATAGCTCACCTATATTCGGATGCTTGAGTAGTCGGCAAATCCGGGCCTCTCGCTCCAGTTTCTGCATGTCCCTAGTCGATAGGCGCCTGGTGTTGATAATTTTGGCGGCAAACTCCAGGCCTGTGGTCTTCTGGACGCATCGCCGCACAATGGAGAAGGCGCCCCTGCAGAGTTAAAAAAACAAATGATGCATGTTCTGTGCTAAAGATACTGCAGATGGGCATAGTATCACATTTCCATGTTTCATTCCTTACCTCAAAATGGGGGGCGCGAAAATAGCTCAAAAAGTATAATGTTTGCTTAGTGTTTGAATTGTAGAAATGGAAAGCTTCTAGCCTAAATATATGCTTAATATATTTATATATTACTCATGCTTTTCTTATTAGTTACATGTCTTGCTTTAATAAGAAAGCAACATATTCAATCATGGAGACTTTAGACCTCAACCTCACATTTTAGTATAGTGAAAAAGGCTACTACTGTTTGTTTGGCTCATAACTGTGTCAGCATGCCAGCATAAACTTGGTGTCAGTAATTTATGCAACAAATTATAAAAACTAAACTTATGAATAGTTCTAAAACAACAAAACATAAGAGAATGGAACCTTAAAAATAAAAATAAAATTATTAAAAAAACTGTCAATAATTAAATTTAGCAAATTCGTTTTCTCTGTGCTCAGTAGAATGTAAACACAAGCGAAAATTGAAAACACCAACTGTAATTATTCCCAAAAGAAAAAAAACACTATACTATGTATTGTGAATACAATAAAAAACATAGTATTCACCTTCTTAACTACTGAGTGATTTTTAATCATAGATTTTTTTTCAATTTTACTCAAAGCCCTCTTTATAATTTTGCATTGCATGTGGCCTACAAAGTCCATTTTAGTCATGATAGTTACTGTATAATACATTTATCAAGCCTACTACCGATTAAGGGCAAATATAAAATAGACTGTAAGGCTGTTAATAAAGATTTAAATTATTAATGAGTTTCTATTATATCAGAACAATCGCTGCTATATTTTGCTTTTCTTTGGCTAAAAACTTAGTTTTAAATTACTTATCAATTCTTTGCTAACTTTGTTTGCTGAATAGTATACATGCCTGTTCTATTAAACATTATTCCATGTTCTCTTGTGGGTTTGTCTAACCAAAATTAAACTTTGATAAATACATTATACTGTATTCTTACAAACCAGTTTTTTAACACCTTTCACATAAATTTGATTATAACCCTTCATTTTTCTAGCTCACACAACTCATTGCAAAGGGAGGTCATTGTGATAGCTTTCCAATATAGTGAGTTTGTGGTAAGATAAGCAATGATATCTTTTAAGTGTATACTTTTCTAATCTAAAAATAAAAAGAAAGCAGCTTGTCACTATATAAGCGGATACAACCATTCAAATCAAGCTGGCTAGCTAATTCATTACTTTTTAGCCTTAAACATTTTTCTGTTATTTTCTTTTAATACATAATAACTATCTTATAAAAAATGTCACCCTCAAAATGCATTATGCTAAATCAACATTTTTATCTATTGATAACCAGACAAATTGACATATTTATAGTAGAGTAAATAATCAATAATGACATTTACTAGCAAGTTAACAATTGACATATACTGAGAATAACAAAGAAAAAAACATTTATTTAGCAATAAAAATATACATTGTTTGAAGGAAGTGCTTATTCCCATGGTCCCGTGCTGATAATTTCAATTTTATCCACATGGATCCGTGCCAATAATTATCTGCTTATCCACATGGCAGCTTGTATGAATAGGTCTACAACTCTTTATATATGCCATGCCATTAATTTCAATTTTATCAACATGGAGCCATGCCGATAATTTTCTGCTTCTCCACACGGCAGCTTGTATGAATAGGTCTAAAACTCTTTATATAAATATTCCATGCCATTAATTTCAATATTATTAATATGGTTCTGTTCTTTGAAACGAGGCCCTTTCGGGTTTGAATGTTTTGTTCAACCCTTGAGCCAATAGATATAGATCGACAAAGTTGCCAGTGTGTTACAACAGTGTTCTACATTTTGACCTACACATTCATTAACCGACATTAATGTCATCCTTTTGAATTATTGTAATAACAACTTACTAAATCTTGTCATCGTTACGTGTTTTCATTCGAATTGTATTGACTTAAAAAGTAAGAAGTCTATCAAAGAAAATCATACAAGTCAACCAGCAGAATTCTTGTCAGCACCAAACTCGTCACACATATTATACATCATTGTTATTCTTTTACACTATGCATTGATAGTGTACACTATATGGTCCCAGGTCATTTTGGTGACAAGACATTTTGGTGACACAATTAGTCAGATTGGTGACAACTATTTTTGCACCTAAATATGCTAAAAAACAGCCTTCCATTTTAACTATGCAAACTTATTAAGTATTAATTAAATAATGCTATAAGTATTAATAAGAAGCTGCATCGCTCTGATTAAGTCTGGGTTTTACTTTAAATGAGTTAAATTATTACATTTTTTAATAAGTAGTCAATAGTTTCAATAGTTATTCGTTCCTAATTAAATGTGTATAATAATCATTTTTCAAGTTTTGGATTGACAAGGTGAGTGCAGCTGCTGGATAGTGGAAGGCTGTTTTCTCAGCATATTTAGGTGCAAAGATAGTTGTCACCGAACTGACCAATTCTGTCACCGAAATGACTGTCACCGAAATGTCTTGTCACCGAAATGACCTGGGACAGTGGGACCCACTATACACTATACTCTGAAGCAAAAGCCATATGCTCAGAGAAGAATAGGTAGGGACTTGAAAGTAGACCTATTCATACAAGCTGCCGTGTGGATAAGCAGAAAATTATCGGCATGGATCCGTGTGGATAAAATTAAAATTATCGGCACGGGACCGTGGGAATAAGCACTTCCAATAAAAAGCTAAATTGTTTCACATTAGAAAATTAGAACATTCTTTCGTTCTACAGTCAACGTGGCGATTTGGGATTTTTTGAAGACAGCAATTTTTGTCTTATCTTTGTAAAATATCTAGTTACAATCCTACAGTACTGACTATAGACTATAGTTGGACGGTTAGTTATTAGTTGGTATTTTTCAGGTTAAATGTTTCCCGTTGAAAGTGAGGCAACAATAAGTTGCCTTAGTCGATCAAAAGAGGAAGACTCACCTGCCGATTTCCTCCTTCAGATCATACAAATCACTAAACTTTGCTGTCGTCATTCTCTCTTGAGCATACTTAAGAATAAAACTATGTGCGTCGACTCAATAGCTTCGATTGTTCATCGTCTATCGTGGAATTTAAATCCTTAAAGTAAATAACGTACAATGTTTTTTGTTTTCACAATCCTAAAAAAATTTTTATTTTAGATTTTAGATCCCATAGTTAAAGTTCTTCTTTGCATTTCGAAAAGAATGTATAAAGCCCATAGTTTTATTTGTTTAAGTGTACTAACCAAGCTCTTTTTAATTCTGAAAGTGAGTACAGAAATATATTTTAGCAATAAAGGGAAAGGGATAATTTACTTTCATGTTTTGCGAAAAAAGGAAGTAAATAAATACAAAAAAGGTGGGGGAAGGGGCGGAGTCAACAAGAGAGCAGTCACCCACCCAATCAATCACAACGCGCCAGCGGGGTAAGAAAACTCTAACGCGCAATTTAGTAAGGATCAGGGTTTTTTATGCAATTAGGGTGTAATTTACACCCTGAAATTTGGATTTGCACCCACTTTTTTGGCACTGGATGCAACTCGTGCATCTGCATTTTTTAGATCAAGATGCATGCAAGTCATTTTTTATCAAAAGTTACAAACAAAACATCATTTATAAATATATTGTAAATAATGAAACAATAAGATAATTAATTATTCATCCCAACAAAATTCGCAAATTTAGACCTAGATGCAAGTTGCATCCTGGTTTTCATATTTGCATCAATTTTTTTAGCTTAATATGCAAGCTTGCATCCACATTTTTGACAGAAAAAAACCCTGGTAAAGATTGTTAAACATGCAACAGACTTATAAGGAATTATCAGATTTATAAGAAAAAATCTAGAATGCCTACAAAAAGGGGGTGAAACTAAGAAAAACAAAGAAACTAAAGGAAAATAACAAAGAAGAACAAGGTAGAAGGGAAATTAGGCCCTAAATGTCACAAAAAGTGTTGACTAAAACTGAAAGTGTTCAGTTAGGTGTTGCTAGGCTAACTGCAAAGCTGTCCCGTCAACACCTCAAGACTTGCAGTTTAAATATTATAGCAGCTATTTCCTTGAAATGCCTTATAAATTTTAACCTGTTTGAAAAGACACATATGACTTTTGCAGTCAATTATTTTTTTGCATAGGCAACTGGCATAGCCTTTAAATTAACAATTTTTAAGAAACTTGGTCTATATATAAAAAGAAATAGTTTTTAGCTAACTAGGCCTATACTCTTAAATTCTGAATACAAATAATTAGGCCTAGTTCAATGACTAAGTGTAGGTACAGGCTTGGCTCAGTATAAATACTATAGCAAGATTTTTTTCTTTAAATTATATTTTTTGCACTGGATTCTAAACTTTAATTCGAGACTAGGATTTGTGTTTTTGATATCCTGGGACCTTACTTACACATTTTTTCATAACAGTGTAGTACCAACTCTATTACAATTCAGGGAAAGAAAATATGATAGCAAAAGGCAAGGGAAATAAGGGAAATGTGGTAAGATTGCAAAAATTAGCTATTGGTCTAAGTATGAAAAAATGGTCTGAAGTTAAACAGATTGATTTAAGTCTTACATATTTTCATTAACTTTTTTTTCGTTTATTTATAGGTCAAAAGAAAGTTTATATGCTTGTGATAGAATGAGAGATAATGATATATGTATGTTATATGCATGTATATATATTGTAACAAAAATTGAAGCAAAATATTTCTGAAATAGTATGATATTCCAATTGATTTTCAGCTATGTAATAATAATAAATAATAATAATAATTGTAGGAGGGCTCTGGGCAGTGGCACATGATTTAGTGACACTAGACTCGCAGTGAGCAAGGAGGCAATTCTGCCCATTTTGCTGACTCCTAAGCACACACGCACATAGATACTATATGCAAGCATACACTCACACAGGTGTGTATATCTGCCCTGACTTTCTCATCGTCAGTCAGTGTATATTTACCTATGCCTTGGAGGTTGGCCCACAATGGCATAAATTGTATGACAAGCCCCCAAGCCTTCTCTCTGTGTCTGTACCCTCCAGTCAATTAATTTAAGAAACACTTGAGTTTGGGCCTAGGCCAGAACTAAGGCCCAAATAAATGTGGCCTCACTGTGGAATCAAACTTAGGGACCATGGTGCGAGAGGCAAAGGGGATAACTGCTCTGCCACTGACCCCCTTCAGCTATGTAAGCCAAACTTTCTACAGTGGGTTCAATGGACACATATCCAAATATAACTAATACAATTTATCAAATTCTCTTAATTTTTCCTGCCTGTCTCTTAAATTAAGTAGTCCTTTGTTCCTCTCTATGCTTTTAATCTTATAAGTATTGTCTTGATTACTTATAACATTGCTATTATATGATAACACAGTACTTAGCAACATTATCATTAGATTTGCCACATTTTAAAATAGTTAGATATACCCCAATCATCAAATTCAAGTGTAAATAGAAAGGAAATAGACACCACTAAGACAGCTGCTAAACCTAGACTTCTAGTCTGCAGCAAAATGAAATCTATCCAATAACTCAATAACTATAATATTGTATGAATAAACACCTAGTGTGTATGGACTAACTATATCTACATAATTAAAAACAGAATTCTTCAGAAGAACAGACAGTCCTTCCAACTTGTCACTACAAAGTGACATGCCTAGTCTGCCAAGGTGACTGAGTCTGTTCCCTAAGGTGCAGAAGCACCAATCAGTTGTTTAACAGCTCTTCTGTTGAGCACCTCTTTCAGTTTGGTTCACTAAGTGTGTTGCATGTGCCACTGGGCCATACATGTGCAACCTCCCAAATCTTGGCCAGCCATGTGACTTAGTTTTTGCTCTCATTTGTGACTTAGTTCGTTTCATTGCTCTATTTACGAATTAGTTTGCTCTCATTTGCTCTCTTTTTCTCTCCCCTTTTTCCTTTTCTTCACGCCTTCCTTTTTTGTCCCTTGGTCCCCCCTTTGATTTTTTTGCGCTTGGTCTATTGGTTTTTGCGACTTACCTTGCTTGGCCCTTGTTTCACCTGGCCGGTTCGGCCGGGTCGGCCGGGTGTTGCACATGTATGCACTGGGCCCTTGATAGTGTGGTGTGTCCCCTTAGTTATTTAAACAAAAGTGGTAAGCATAAAGCCGAATTAAAAGGTGTTATGTGTGAGTTTCGAATTTAGAGAAAAAAGAGATGATGTCTCCAATCTGAAGACAAGCTCCTGAAATAAGCAGTAGGGTTGTTGCCAGTCAGAAGGGTTTATTGTCTTCTCTTGCCTTGGACCAATTAGAAAATAATAATTACCACCTGAAAGTCAAGACTTGATGACAATTGTCTGGGGACAAGTTCCACACAGAAATCAGTGCTGCGAATGGAGCTACTAAGGCTTGCCTAGAAAGGACCTTAGGAATTAACCCTTATCCAAGGGTTGACTTCCAGAACTAACTGATCTAACACAGGAATGAGTCTCATATCCAAGAGACTTCCTGTAGCTTATGGAGATTGTTGGTCTACTCTTATCCAAAAGTAGTCTTAACTCTGGCTAGACACTAATTCAGTAGTAGATCTCTTATCCAAAAGATTCTCCTGAAACTAATTTAACCGGAGGAAACTTTTATCCAAACGTAACCTGAATGCCTTATAATGAAACGCTTGTCCAAACGTAACCTTAGGTTCCCTAAAGTCTAAAGGAATCGCTTATCTAAATGCAACCTTTAGTCAGGTTATAGCTTGCCCAACCTCAAGACTTTGACTCCGCGGCCGGCCACCGGCTGGTGCGCTCGCTTCCGCAGGCCTCTCAGGTGTTGCGTATTTATAGACTGTTTGGACCCCGCCCTGCTCTGCCACTGGCGGGAGCATTGGCTGGAAGGATTCAGGCAGGCAGAAATTCCGTGGTCGTGCCAAACTACCATGGAAAAAACGTGGAAATACCGGCCACGGTCTTCCTATACTGACACCCTTAAGACACCAACTAATTACTAACTAAGAAAACCATAACTAAGGGACTAAGCTAAACCATACAGCGGCGATGTCTAACTAGTCAAGGGAGTGGAAACTAGTTACTAAGCCTAATAACTAAGTGACTCACAAGACTAATGAATCCTCTGCAGATTTAACTTATTGATTTGGTTTTGCCTTATGATAAAAGTTTATTAATTATTGCATTTGACATTTTCAGCGCAACACAGCCATGAGCTTACTAAATGATATTGAGCGCGACGAGAATCGCCGCGTAAGTCTAAATTTCAAAGCTTTTCTTGAATTAAGAATCTTCCTATTCTAATTAGAGCTTTATATATACCTCCCTCGTTTAAACGACAAAACATTTTACGCCCAAAATGTTCATTGTAGGCCGGCATTGGAGCCAGGGGAGACGAAGATGTAGATCTGCGTAAGTCCTTCATTTTTTTCTATTCTGCATAACTTTTTGACTGTTCTCTCCAACATGGAAATAGCTAGCCATTTTAACTATTACATCTGCTTCCCAATGCCTCACATCCTCAGCTGCTAGCAACAGGGAGCTGGCCGCAATGTCCAAGCTGGTCGGCAGCGGCGGCCTGTTAGATGTGCTAGAAGGCGAGTTAGAAGTGCAGCAGCTCAACCCGGACTCGCCGCTGCATTCTGTGAAAGCGTTTGAGCAGCTTAGCCTGAGTCCTAAACTGATCCGCGGCATCTACCAGATGGGCTTCGTCCGGCCATCGCGCATTCAAGAGAAGGCGCTGCCAGCCCTGGTGGCTGATCCGCCGATCAACATGATCGCGCAGAGCCAGTCTGGCACAGGCAAGACCGCCGCCTTCCTGCTCACTATGCTCAGTCGGGTGGATCCTGCTGAGCACTTTTGCCAGTGCCTCTGCTTGGCGCCCACATTCGAGCTGGCTAAACAGATTGGCGAAGTCTGCAAGCGCATGGCGGCCTACATGCCGGAGGTGAAGATTGGCTATGCCACTAGGGAGGAGAAGTATACGCGCGATTCGTACAGCGATCATCATATACTGATTGCAACACCAGGCACTGCTCAGGTAATCTATTCAGTTCCTTATGCAATCATGAGAATCTTTGTTTCTATGCTCACAGCTGTCCATTCTAGACAGATGGTAAAAATATGGTGTTTATATAAAGAAGCATTTACGAGTCTAAATGTGTACATTACTCTCGCCGTTTTACATGGGAAAGCAATTAGTGAATAGTGAAAGGAGTAACTTGGTTAGTGGTTAGAGCTAGGTCGCGATTTCGAATCGGACCCCAAGGTAGAAAAACAATAATAAGAATTGCAGGAGGGCTGCAGGAATTGGCTCATCATTCGTTGACACTAGACCGCAGCAGCGGGAAGGCAATTCTTCCCATTTCGCTTACTCCTGAGCACACACGCGCACGGATAACGTAGAGAATCAGTTTCCATATAGCAATAGTTTTAGAAATTCGGTAAGTGTGGTTGCTTGCATTCTATTGACTAAACAGCTGCTGTAGACAGCGTTTGGAGGCGTCGCACAATAGCTGCGGCTGTGCCAGTAGCTGTACTCTTGCTCAACTGAGTAATATTTCATATATTAACCATCCATTGCAGGACTGGGTGATGCGCTATCGCATCATCAACCTGGCAAAGCTGCGCGTGTTTGTCCTCGACGAAGCCGACGTACTAATTGATCAGCAGTCGTTTCGTGACATTTCCGTACGCCTTTCACGCCAGCTGAGCTCCAGCTGCCAGATCCTGCTATTCTCGGCCACCTTCGAGGAGCCCGTGGTGGAATTCGCTCGCACCGTAGTACCAGAAGCTGCCACAATTCGATTGAAGAGGCAGGAGCTCACGCTGAACAACCTGATGCAGATTGTAGCCAGGCCAACTAGCATTGACATCAAATATCAGTACGTGACGCTCACCTTTGGTCTGTTTGGACTGGCCCAGTGCATGGTGAGTTTACTTTTATCAAGTCGAGTTTGTATGTTTCTTAGAAAACGCGAATATTTTTTGTATTTTGAAACATGAATCAAATTTTTATTAGCTAATAACTATAAAACTTTGAATGCATGCCTAATAAACAGTTATCGACAAAATTAGCCATTAACTTCATTTGGTTATTTTAACTTTAAAAAATTACTCAAAAAATTTCAGTCGAAGTTTGAATTAACAAAGTAAAAAATCAACTTAAACTGAGTCTAGTTAAAACAAATTTAATTTGGGCTATTCATTTCAAACGCCAAGTATACTTTGACACTTTAACCATCTGACCAGGTGTTCTGCCAGAGCCGCCGGGAGGCCGAAAATCTGCAGCGGCGCCTAAAATCAGACGGACACGACAGCCTGGTGCTGCACGGCCAGATGGAGATCTCCGATCGGGCCAGCATCATTCGACGATATCGCAACTCTGAGGTGCGCATCCTCATCACCACCAATGTGCTGGCGCGCGGTATCGATATTGCCCAGGTGAGCCGTGGTCTGCATTTGTATTCTAATTTAAACATTCGCTTTATACTTAGCTCGCTACTGTTAGTAGCTAAACTAGTCAAATCAGCAGCGGCTTTTCGAGCCTAATGCTAACGGCCGATATCAAGTAATTATTTGACTAAATAAATGTTCCAGGTAAATGTCGTCATCAACTGGGAGCTACCTGTGATGCGAGACGGCAGTCCGGATTACGAGACCTATCTGCACCGAATAGGCCGTGCTGGCCGCTTTGGCAAGAAGGGCATCGGCCTGAGCTTCGTTGTAAACGAAACTGACGAGCGCAATCTGAAGCTCATTGAGAAGCACTTCAGTAAGCTTTATTGGGGTTTTTCTCCCCTTTGTCATTTAGTTCATTCGTCATTAACCCCATCTGGTTTTTTAGTCCATTGGTTATCAACCCCATCTGGTCATTTAGTCATTAGTCATTCCCGCCATCTGATCATTAAGTCAATTGGTCAATACCTCCGTCTGGTCATTAATTCAATCGCTCATTATCTTCATCTGGTCATTTAGTCAGTCAGTCATTATCTCCATCTGGTCATTCAGTCAATCGGTCATTATCTCCATCTGGTCATTCAGTCAGTCAGTCATTATCTCCATCTGGTCATTCAGTCAGTCAGTCATTATCTCCATCTGGTCATTCAGTCAGTCAGTCATTATCTCCATCTGGTCATTCAGTCAATCGGTCATTATCTCCATCTGAACATTCAGTCAGTCAGTCATTATCTCCATCTGGTCATTCCGTCAATCGGTCATTATCTCCATCTGATCATTCAGTCAGTCAGTCATTATCTCCATCTGGTCATTCAGTCAGTCAGTCATTATCTCCATCTGGTCATTCAGTCAGTCAGTCATTATCTCCATCTGGTCATTCAGTCAGTCAGTCATTATCTCCATCTGGTCATTCAGTCAGTCAGTCATTATCTTCATCTGGTCATTCAGTCAGTCAGTCGTTATCTCCATCTGGTCATTCAGTCAGTCAGTCATTATCTCCATCTGGTCATTCAGTCAGTCAGTCATTATCTCCATCTGGTCATTCAGTCAGTCAGTCATTATCTCCATCTGTTCATTCAGTCAGTCAGTCATTATCTCCATCTGGTCATTCAGTCAGTCAGTCATTATTTCCATCTGGTCATTCAGTCAATCGGTCATTATCTCCATCTGATCATTTAGTCAGTCGGTTAATACCTCCGTCTGGTCATTAATTCAATCTGTCATTATCTTCATCTGGTCATTTAGTCAGTCAGTCGTTATCTCCATCTGGTCATTCAGTCAGTCAGTCATTATCTCCATCTGGTCATTCAGTCAGTCAGTCATTATCTCCATCTGGTCATTCAGTCAGTCAGTCATTATCTCCATCTGGTCATTCAGTCAATCTGTCATTATCTTCATCTGGTCATTAGCAGTCATTCTGGAGTAATTTATTGTCCTTTGTTTTACATTTTTGGTTCATCGTGTCTGGGAGAATGCCGAACTTATTTTAATAACCACAAGTATTAACTGAAATAATAATTCTTACTAATCCGCAGGCACTCAGATTAAGCCAATGAACATGGACGATCCAGCTGAGCTGCTAATCCTGCAAAAGATCTTCCGCAAGTAGTTGTCCTCTGTTCCTCTTGCTCGCCTCTCGGCCAGTTCTAGGCGATTTACCTGACATTTCACTGATTCGTTCTAATAATTTTTGTAGTATATTTTATTGTTCTATCCTATAAGCACCACATAGATCTTGCATTCCCTGGACGGTAACTTTAATGGTTTGACAGTATTTCTAAGAATGTGTTTATTTCTTAGAAAAAGTTTGATCTCTAAAAGCCAATGATAAATTGACTTGATCAGTAAGTATATTTGGGGAATGAAAAGATCTATGCCAATAAGATTTTAGTTGGCCAGGCTATGTCTATGTGCGCCTGTGACGCTACTATCAATAGTATCCGTGCCTATAGGCCGCAAATTTTCGGCAAGCATTTTTATAATTGTTTTAATTCAACGTACATTAATAAGTCGGTATTCGTTACTTAAAATGAGTGTTGTTATTGTCGCCATAGCTTTGATTTTAGTTCAACTGAGCAAGTGTTGATGATTTTTCTACGAGCTGCTAACAAAGTAATAGGCATCTTTTTAACTGCTTTACTAGCCATTTTCAAACCTGGCAGTCTGCCGGTTTGGTGAACCTATTTGTCTCTGTAAGCCCGGTTAATGTCAACTAAAATGAGACAAGATAAAATGAAATACTAAATTTAATACTTGTTTAGTTTTTAAGAAGAAATAATGCTCCGCCTTGTTAGGAGCCACATTTGTTCCCTTCCGCTTGTTGTGTTCTTTATAATAGTTCCATTGTTGCATGCCGTTGTTTGTGTTATTTATTTTCGGTCTGCGAAAGATGTGCCATATATTTAACCCTTCGATGCTACTAGCCCAGTAGTTAGAGCTTCATACTTATGACCCAGAGGTTTAACAACAAGACACCATCGGCTGAATTTCAAGAGCGAGCTTAAAATAACATGGGATATCAGGTTTTTATAGCAAGTATTGAATCACTTCTATCGTAACCTTCTTAGCAGGCAAAGAGAAAAAAATTATCAAAATGCTGCAGTTGCTTTGAATCAGGTAAAATACATTTTAAGCTCCATGCCACCTATAATTATAGATAAAAGCCTTGTAATTGGGACTTGTAATAGCTCGTCATTATATAAAACTGAGCTCTCAGCTCTTTAAGTAGCTGCGAAGGTCGGAGACTTTCAAGTTGCGCTGGAAAAGAAAACTTTTCCTCATATTTCGATCACATTTTCCTTTTTGCCTGGAAAATAAGCGACATAGAACTAACTAGAAGACTTTGCGCTGCTTAAAATTTACATTCTTTAATTGGCGCGATTTAGTTCATTTCTCAGCTAGGCTTTCATAGTGTTCCGAAGTAGACTAATACATTCGTCTGAAATATTATCTTCTACAAAAGGGTTAAATTTTGCATTAACATAAAGTTGCGATAACATGACTCAGGCGCAGTACAAGTAACTCTTTATTTGTACTGTTTGTACTTTATTTGTCCATGTGCGATGATTGACTAAGTTTGATATACAACTGCAGATTAAAAGGCTCAAATAGTTTACGGTGGGGATCAATATTTTGCTTGAGAGATTGACAGTAACCCAACAGAAATTATAGTACTCGTAGTTTATGGTAGATTAGCTTGTGAGTTAAAAGTAACGGACTTCGTCAGACTATCTATATTAGTTTAACAAAAAGTAGCATGTTGTTCCGTTTTTTCTAATTTTTTTGTTATGAAACTTTAAAGATAGAATTTTTTAATTAAATTATTGCTTATAATTTTTCATAGATTTTACAGTTACTTTTTTCAAGTCGCGTCCTTTTATGGTTTTAAATTACCAGCATACCATAGTTTTTTTCGGCACCTTACGATGGATAACAGTTATAAAAATAAAAAGTTATATTAATATAATCAATACACAATAATGCACCCATACAATATCCAACACATTAAAAGATCTTTAGGTATCTTGCAGTTGTGATTAAGATTTTAAAACGTTAAAACCTACTACGCCTTTTACGAGGCCATAAAAATAAATGTACATATTCTGACCATAATGGCATAAACATTTCTTTTCTTAATTTTAATAACGTAAAACAGATTTACTACTTGGAAAACAAATTGACAAACAATAACACAAAAATTAAGCCTGAAATTTAAAGGCTAGCATAGTTTGTTTGTTTCATTGTTTTTGTTGCATGTTACCGTTCTGTTATTTTAACTTGCTGCCCTAGCAGCATAAATAAAAAGTGCATTAAAAAATTTAAGTATAAGAAAATAACTGCCTATTATTGCCATACGCACATAATTTGTCTTGAGTATTCAGAATTAAAAAAATCTTAGATAGAATAAATGATTTGAAGAAATTACATTAGACAGAGACAAAGTAAACAGTAATCTTGTGCATCCACAGTTTTCAACTTTTTTTGCTGTCTTATTTTGATTATGGCTTTGGTTACCATTTTGTCTTTTGATACCAGTAATCACCAAAAAATGTTATTTTAGCTATTTTGCCCTTCGTCTAACAATATTGTCTTAAATTCAGATATTAAAATATCACATACATATGAAATAAATTAGCATAACTATACAAAGTAATATAAGTTATGCTTATTTTATCTATGCATATAAATATGTAGCTGTACATGAATTTTAATTATAATTTAATTATAATATAATTATAATCGACGCGTCTTTTTACCAGCTTTTAGCCGATGACGCACGAGCCGTCGTCATCCTCGGCAGCGTCGGTGCAGCCGGCACTCGCCTACCGGCCGCAGCACCCCTTGCCCGACGAGCTGCGCGAGATGCCGCGCGACGACACCGTCTGCAAATTCTGCGGCGTCTCCTACCTGATCCACTCAGAAATGAAGGCGCTGGAAGCGCGCATGCATGCCGCCCTGGCCGAGCTGGAGCACCATCGAGGCGCTGTGGAGCGCGAGAAGCGACTAGCGGAGCGTCTGGCGACTGCAGAGGCCGAGTTGGCGGCTGAGCGCGAGCGTCGGGAGGCGCTCGAATCCAAGTTGGAGGCCGCAGCGGCTGAAGCGTTGAAATCGAAGGCTGCGCGTCACGATGCGGAAGCCGCCCGTAGCGCCAGTCAGGGCCGCTCCGCTGCTGGCGCCATGGAGGCGGCTCGCCTTCTACGCGCAGAACTCGCCGAGCTGCGCGAGTTGGCGATGGCATCACGTGACTCATCGATCTCCGCTTGTCGCGATGCGGCAGTTAAAATAGCCGAAGCTAGTAAGCTTTTCCCGATTATTCCCTATGCTTTTCAAGTGCCTTAAAAGAACTGAAAGTAAAGCATTATAAAAAACACTGAAACTCAAGTGGCAAAGGCGGGCCGCAGTCAGGAAGCTCGAGTCGCCGAGCTGGCCACCCAACTGGAGGCAGCCCGCAGTCTGGCCAGCGCCGACC
This sequence comes from Macrostomum hystrix, assembly GCA_950097015.1. Classification (NCBI taxonomy): domain Eukaryota; kingdom Metazoa; phylum Platyhelminthes; family Macrostomidae; genus Macrostomum; species Macrostomum hystrix. The sequence goes on along the minus strand of CATNEN010000007.1, from coordinate 7,517,268 downwards.
AACAGTCGGCTGCCGCAGAGGCCGCAGCGAAGTCGCTGGAGCTGGAGCGCCTTTCCAGCCAGTTGGCTGAGGCCGACAGGCGCCATCGAGACGCCACCACAGCAGCCGACTCACTCAAGGCCGACAATACGTGAGTGTGCATGTCTTTTATTTTCGTTGACAAAGAATTTAGTAGAATTCTAAAAACGTGTCTTTTATTACCTTAATCGGTAATCCAATAATTATGAACTTATGTATTTTGCATCATTTCATTCAAGTCTCTTCAATCGATGAGCACGGTAAGACTGCTCAGGTTTCAGGGAATGCTGTGTGTTTTTATCATTGTGTCACGTTCGCACATTTTAGTGTGAAATTTTTCCCTTTAGTGCGAGTTGATTAAATTTGTTGTATTTTAGGCTCCACGAAGAGTGAATTAAGTTTTTGCACCATTTCGAAAACGGGAAAAACGTTTATCAAATAATCGTATAAGAATGATACGCTCGTATATACTGTATTTAATGCTCGTATACGTTGATATTTCGAGAACAAAAACCCGGAATTCGTCGTTATTGAAAGTAGTAAAACAAAAGTCTTACCTTAAAGTCCTTTTTCGTTCGCAGAAACAAAAAAAGAAATCCAAAGCATCATTTGTACTCGAATTTCACAGTCGCCTTCAGTCGGAGCTGGCTGACACTGTCAGCCGAATTAGCAACCTTCAACGATCGGCCACCGAGGCCGCGTCGGTGCAAGCCGAGCTGCGCAATCAGCTGCGCGAGCAGCAGGCTGCGGCCGAGTCTCTGCAAGCTCGGCTGGACGAGGCTCTGGCCAGGCAGCGCCAGGCTGAGACAAGCAGCTCCAGCAGTCAAGGTGGGCGCTTGCTTCTGTCCTGTGTTTTTTAATTTTTACCTGTAGAAGGCTGAGTTTCATGCAAAAGTATTTCTACTTTCCACTTTGCAGAGAAACAACGCCAGAGATCTGAGGCCGCCGAGGCCCGGCTTGAGCAGCTCAGCGCCGAGCGGGAGATGATGATCAAAGCCCACCAGGCCAGGATTGAGCAGCTGAAGGACAGCTACAAGAATCGGCTGCTGGAGGCTGACGGCTGGCCGGCCAAGGTGAGCGCATGGCTGAGTAGGGAAGTAGGGAGGGTAGGTTCAGTAAGTAGAGGTAAAGCGGGAGTTTCACAGAGCCAATCCAATTTCCTTTTCCCACCAGTTGGAGCAGCAGTTGTCGGAGGAGCGTCATCGCTCGGAGGCAGCTCAGCGCGACCTGCGGGATCGCCTCGAGGCTGACTGGCGCGCCGAGCGGACGATTCAGAAAGAGAAGAACGACGAGCTGCTCCGCCGCACCCGTCAGGAGGCGGAGGCAGAAGCCGACCGGTTGCGGCGCGGAGCAGAAGCCGCAGAGCGTCGCGCCACCGAGGCGGAGCGCCGCGCCAGAGCGGCGGAGGCAGCGGCAGAGTCGGCAGGAGCGGCGGCCGAGCGGCGCGCCGGGGAGGCTGCCAGGGCTATGGAGGCGGCGCGCGCGGTGGAGGCTGCCCGGGCTGCAGCGGCCGAGCGGCAGCGGCTGGAAGCGGCCCTATCGCAGGCCCGCGAGGAGGTGCGCATGCTGCAGGAGACGGTCCGGCGCGAGTGCGAGGAGCGATTCGAGCTGACGGAGGCGCTCGGCCAGGCTCGCCAGCAGCTGCTCAGCCTGCACATCCAGCCGAGTTTGGCTGAGGCCGCAGAGCTGCGGCAGCAGCCGCCGCGTCCACCAGTGAAGCTGCCTCCGACACAGCTGCCGCAGCAACAGCCGCAGCAGCAGCAGCCACCGCCATCGCAGCCACGTCAGAACGCCTGGTCAACTTCGTCCAGGCATCAGACACCATCTTCCACATCCTCGACCTTGTCGGCCGCCTCGTCGACTCGTCGTAGAGGAAGCGGAGGCGGTGATGGCGGCGGGGGCGGCGCCGCGCCGCAGGACATCCGCTTCAGCGCTGCGCAGGTGCGTCAGGACAAGAATGAGGTCCTGGCAACGAAGCGCCGGCTGGCTGCCATCATGGCCGCGAATCGGGAGGCTGCCAGGCACTGAGACTGCTCTTGTTGAAGCAGATTTCGCATTTTTGTTTATTTGTACACTACAGCCATTTTTCATTGCCTGCTGAGTTGTTGTAGCTTTTAATACTTGAGCGTGTGTTATATCAGCTCAATAGCCTTTTTTATCATCTAAATGAGGCGATAAAAGCTACTATTGCTACTCCTACAAGTGGCAACTGTGTAGTAAACTTGTGACTATGACTATGACTTGTGACTATGTAGTATCTGTGACACAACATTCTTCCTCTCCCAGTTTTTTTATTGATTTTCAGTAATAAAAAGTATAAGAATACGAAATTATACTAATTATTATTATGGAAAATTATGTTTTTGTTTGAATTAACAAATTTATAATGGAGAGTTTTTACTATTGTTCTACTCAATAATTATAGTAATTTTGTATCATAGACCCCACTAACTCTCAGGTTGAGATTCCATCCACTGCATCCACTATCAGGTTGAGATTCCATCCACTGCATCCACTATCAGGTTGAGATTCCATCCACTGCATCCACTCTCAGGTTGAGACTCCATCCACTGCATCCACTCTCAGGTTGAGACTCCATCCACTGCATCTACTCTCAGGTTGAGATTCCATTCACTGCATCTACTCTCAGGTTGAGACTCCATCCACTGCATCCACTATCAGGTTGAGACTCCATCCACTGCATCTACTCTCAGGTTGAGATTCCATTCACTGCATCCACTCTCAGGTTGAGACTCCATCCACTGCATCCACTCTCAGGTTGAGATTCCATCCACTGCATCCACTCTCAGGTTGAGACTCCATCCACTGCATCTACTCTCAGGTTGAGATTCCATCCACTGCATCTACTCTCAGGTTGAGATTCCATCCACTGCATCTACTCTCAGGCTGAGACTCCATCCACTGCATCTACTCTCAGGCTGAGACTCCATCCACTGCATCTACTCTCAGGTTGAGATTCCATCCACTGCATCCACTCTCAGGTTGAGACTCCATCCACTGCATCCACTCTCAGGTTGAGATTCCATCCACTGCATCTACTCTCAGGCTGAGACTCCATCCACTACATCCACTCTCAGGTTGAGATTCCATCCACTACATCTACTCTCAGGTTGAGATTCCATCCATTGCATCTACTCTTAGGTTGAGATTCCATCCACTGCATCCACTCTCAGGTTGAGATTCGATCCACTCATAGATCGAGATTTTATCTTACCAAAAATCATTCCAATAGAGTACTTACCGCGAAAAACAAAACAAGTTTTGAGTGCCAACAACATGAGACTCAGCGGGGGTAGATTTTGCTCACTCAGCGGTGTCGGATTTCGACTGAAACGACCTGAGTTAATGATGACTCTAAACTCTAAGGGAAGACGCTAAGAATATAAAAAGCGACCAATCCTAGAGTAGCAGGCCTAACGATTCAGTGAGGACCAACTGCCAAGGACGAAGTCACGTGACTTCTTGATTATATTGGCTGGCAACTGAGCAGCTGAGAGACTCAGCGAGAGCCAGTGTGAGAATGGGCCAAAGCCAAACTCACAACCGGCAGAGCCGAACTCCGATTCCGTCTGTGCCGCGGCATTCGCAGCAGCCGAAGGCCGACGCCGCTGTAGACACCGACGACGTCTTCGACGAGTCGGCGTCGCCCGGGCCGATCGAGAGCCGCCTGGACGAGGCGGAGACCCGGCGCTGGGAGGCGGCCTTCGGCGGCCTCTGCCTGGCCGGCCACCTGCGCCGTGAGGAATTCCGCCGTCTCTGCGCCGCCGTCTTTCCTGACGTCCGAACGGCGTCTGATGCGGGCTTCGCCGACCGGGTCTTCCTCGGCTTCGACGAGACGGGCCGGGGCGCCGTGCGATTCCGCGAGTTCCTGGCCGGCCTCAGCGTGGCCACCAACTGCGGCCCGGAGGAGCGGCTGCGCTGGGCGCTGGGGGTCTACGGCGGAGGCGGCCGGCGGCTCAGCCTCGGCGAGGTGGCCGACATCTTCTGCGCGCTTGGCGACATAGCCGGAGGCGGGGTCGGCGACCTACAGGAGGCAAGCGCATTGAGCACACCTGTTGAATATAATTGGATCAATACTGTAGTGTTGACTGATCTCACATCTCATGCCACAGCCGCCAGAGCAGCGCGCCCGCCAGCTACTACATCGTCTGGGTCGCGACGCTTATGACAACGACGATCACGATGACTGCAGCGTCACCGTGGACGAGTTTGTAGCCGCGGTGGTTCAGGAGCCCGACGTTCGGTCAAGACTGCTCGCCTGGACGACAGCCTGCGGTGACAGCAGCGAGCAAGGCGGCTCTGACATGATTATCTAATCCTATGTCTGATCCCTCTCTGATCCCATGTCTAATCCTATGTCTGATCCCATGTCTGATCCCATGTCTGATCCTATGTCTGATCCCCTCTCTGATCCCATGTCTAATCCTATGTCTGATCCCCTCTCTGATCCCATGTCTAATCCTATGTCTGATCCCTCTCTGATCCCATGTCTGATCCCATGTCTGATCCCATGTCTGATCCTATGTCTGATCCTATGTCTGATCCCCTCTCTGATCCCATGTCTAATCCTATGTCTGATCCTATGTCTAATCCTATGTCTGATCCTATGTCTGATCCCCTCTCTGATCCCATGTCTGATCCCATGTCTGATCCCATGTCTGATCCCATGTCTGATTGGGAACACATTAGAATGTGTCAAAGAATACAATCAACTCAAACCAACAGTCACTGCCAGATGTCAAAAGCACAAAAGTGGAATCTGCTGGGGCCGGACAGCCCAGCCAGTAACTAACACTTCTTTCCACGATTTCAAATCTTTATTTTCTGTCAGCAACAAAAGAACTCAGAATTTTCCGAGTATCTAGGCAGGTGCGAAATCAGGATTGAGAAACATAATTCATTCGTATCTGCTATGTACATCGAAGACGGCTGATAAGGAAATTTGTTACCTCACTTTAATAATTGTCTTCGCCAATTATGTATCATTGAATGTGAGTGCTTATATATATGAATATGTAGATGTATAGCAAAAGCAAAGCAGTCAGTTCGCAAAGGTCATTGTACAGTGTAAGTGTGTGTTGGTGTGTGTGTGTGTGCGTGTGTGTGTGTGTGCGTGTGTGTGTACGGTTACCTGCGCTAATCAGCAAGCGAAAGGCGAGATCAGCAAAATGAGCGCCAAATTCAAAAAGAGAAGCGACTTCTTAACAAAGCGCGCGGAAAATATTGAACATCCGCCAAATACTACTGGGCAGTAGGCTGCAAAAAACTAACGCGTTTTAAATTAATAATCATTCAGTTAGGCAGGCGAAGGCTTGTGTCAAGCAAATCAGAAGCAGGTTGGCTTGAAAATAAACCGCAGGTGTAAATGGCAGTCTGTACAGAACACAGTCGAGCATTGAGGCAATCGACATGACAATATCTTAGACAGCACAGAGATTTTAATTTTAATGCGAATACACCGACTTTTGACAGTTTGGGAGTAATGGCAGGAAATTTGTTTTACTTGATAACAGAAAAATGCTGCGTGGCTACTCATGGTTACCATGGTTACATTATTAACCATGTATTATATACCAAAGCATCCAGGTAAATGTGATTATTTAGAAAAATTAATCCTGGGTGGTTGTTGAGGCTACCGAGTAAATTTTATCGATGTCTCCATGGCAACCATTGATAACGGCATAGCAAAATTTTATTATCGCTAACAGAAGATAACCACTGGGTTTTTTAAATATCCACATCTTTCTTATTTTCTGTATCTCCAAAAATACTAAACCAACCACCATGAAAATCTAGAATCACAAAACACAGACATCGTCGAGATAGTCAACGATTATATATTCAATATCTCGACGATGCTTTGAAAATCAGTTCATCTTTAATGGCGGAAAATTTTGATTCAGATGGGGGACTTTCACGAAAATCAGTCATTCGGTTTGGGAGTTGTTGTGAAGTAGGCAGTGGGTATGTGAAATATCCCTATTTGTCTTTCATTGATTTTCATTAAGGGGAAACTAGCGTGTTATTTTTACTGTTAATAAACAATGCCCGAGTCACTGCTCATGTGGTCTAGCATCGAAGCAGGTGAGCATGGCCAGGTGAGACTTGCAGGCGGCCACCCGCTTGCTCAGGACGCCGGTCTCGGCGCGCAGGGCGTCCAGAAATCCGGGCGACTCGGGATCCATGCTGTCAGCCACGTGCACTGCGGTTGGGAAAGTTTGGAAAACAGTTAGGCAGCGATTGTGCAGCGATGCACTTTTGTACGTGTGGAGTTATTATTTACAAATTTGAAAAAGCTCATAAACTCAGCGTTGAATCAGAGTCGAATTAGGCAATTGTGACGGATTTCAGTCCGGATTGACAGTCAAAAGCATTCAAAGTCTCTTCCGGGCACGGCTGCGAGAAAGTCAGCCAGACGGAATGAAACTGGTCGATGTGCAGACAAGTCTGCAATTTGTTATTCTAAATCTACAGGCTTCGGAAATGTGTCCTCAGGCTTCATTCCGATGGTGCCGTCTGGCTTTCATTTCACTGTCGCTGCAGCTTCAAGAAACAAATGTCAGACCTCGGTTGGGGCTCGTCTCTTTCCAAGAAACAATGACAGGCGGCGTGACTGCGCTCTGCCAGTAAAAGGACACAATCGAATCATGCTTTGAATGACTGACTATAGGTAATCTGAATGCAGATCTCACAGATCTACTGACTGCAGCTCACAGATCTACTGACTGCAGCTCACAGATCTACTGACTGCAGCTCACAGATCTACTGACTGCAGCTCCCAGATCTACTGACTGCAGCTCACAGATCTACTGACTGCAGCTCACAGATCTACTGACTGCAGCTCACAGATCTACTGACTGCAGCTCACAGATCTACTGACTGCAGCTCACAGATCTACTGACTGCAGCTCACAGATCTACTGACTGCAGCTCACAGATCTACTGACTGCAGCTCACAGATCTACTGACTGCAGCTCCCAGATCTACTGACTGCAGCTACCAGATCTACTGACTGCAGCTCACAGATCTACTGACTGCAGCTCACAGATCTACTGACTGCAGCTCACAGATCTACTGACTGCAGCTCACAGATCTACTGACTGCAGCTCCCAGATCTACTGACTGCAGCTCACAGATCTACTGACTGCAGCTCACAGATCTACTGACTGCAGCTCACAGATCTACTGACTGCAGCTCACAGATCTACTGACTGCAGCTCACAGATCTACTGACTGCAGCTCACAGATCTACTGACTGCAGCTCCCAGATCTACTGACTGCAGCTCACAGATCTACTGACTGCAGCTCACAGATCTACTGACTGCAGCTCACAAATCTACTGACTGCAGCTCAGATGTACAGACAAACATATTTTCTGTGGACTCTCACGGTCAAACGTCCAGCTGTTCGGGTCCGCCATCAGCAGTGACTTTGCCAGCCGTAGCTCCTCCTTCAGCAACCGCTGCTGACAGACCAGCTCGGCGATCTTCTCCCGTCGGATCTGCCAAGCGATGGCGGCGGCTTCATCCTCCTGATCGTCGCTCTCCCCGTCAGTGTCGAAGCTTGCAACGCCGACGCCCGCCTCCACTGTCGCTGTCGCTGTCGCCGTTGCGGCGTCGTCCTCCTGCTCGTCGTCGTCTTCAACATTGTCGGCTGCTCTCGCGTCTCCTTCGTCGTCCAGATCGGCTTGGTCCCCATCGGGGGCTCTCGCAGCATCAGCGATGCCGCTCTCAGACGACCCGTCAGGCGGGATCGATTTAGACCGCGAACGGCCGGACGCGAGCTTTCTGTGAGCGGCTGCGGTGGGTAGAATGGCGGGCGGGACCTCGGTTATAAAACTAACTGGGAAAACTAAGAATAAATATTGCGATGACATTTCGGAATCAAATGCGCGTTCGCAGAAATCAAATACCCTTTCGTCTCGCCGCCCTGGCTGCTGCTGCCGCTGCCGAGGCGGCTGCACTGGTTCGACAAGTCGGAGCCGACCTCTCGCTGGCGGAGTCGCGGCAGCTGGACGCCTCGCTGTCCCGCAGCATTGACTCGTAGCCAGAAGAGGCGCAGCCAGTGCCACCCGCTCCTCTGCCGGGGCAGGCCATGCTGCCTCCGCCGCCGCTACCGCTGCCGCTGCGGCCACCACCGACGCCACTGCCACTACCGCCGCAGCTGACGCTGACACCAGAGATTACACCTATGCCGACACCGCCACCGCCACTGCTGCCATTGGCGCTGCCGCTACCGCCGCAGTCGACGCCCGCGCCGCTGCCGCCTCCGCCGCCGCTTCCACTGCCGCTGCCGGTGCCGCCTCCGCCGCCGCTGCCGCCGCTGCAAGCGGTCCTACGCCTACTGACAACGCAGTACAGCGGGTGGTAGGAGCAGTCGGAGCCGTGTCCAGAGCTGCTGTGCCCGGAGTTCCGCGGCTGTGTTACTGTGTGGTACGGCGACAGAATAGTCGGCGGTGCCGCGGTGGCCCGAGTTGCTGCTGAGCCAGAAACTGGGGAGGTGACCGCGGTCTCGTCCTGTTTCTGCTGCCTGCCACCTGCAGCAGCCTTGGCCTCTTTCGAGACCTTTGCTCGCCTGACGCCGAACAGCGGGCTGGTGAGGAAACTGGCCAGCCGGCTCGGCTTCTTCTCCGACGACTGCCGCCCGGACGACTTCTCGGCGACAGCGTCGCCGCCACGCCTGTGCGCCGAAGTTGAACGATCTCGCAATTGCGGCTTGCCCTGCGCTGCTGCCGCCGAATCTTTCACCAGCTCGGAGCCGTGCGATCCGGAGCGTTGATGCGATGCAGCTGTGATGGAAGTCGCGGCGATTGTCGACGGTACGGATTTTTCTGCAGCTCCGCAGCGCAGGGCGAGTGCTCTGCTGAGCTCGTCGGGCTCAACGCCTTGCAGCCACTGCGCGACACGCGCGTGCGCCGGCGCAGGAGAGGGTGGAGCCGCTGCCGACTCATCTTCTGGTTGACGACGACCCTTGGCTGAGCGAGACCGTCGCTGATGCTGATGTTGGTGCTGGTGCTGATGCTGGCGCGAGCCTGATGGATGATGCGGCGGCCTGCTGTGCACTGGCGAAGCGCAAGCACTCTGGCAGAGCTGCTGCTGCTGCTGCTGCTTTCGGCTGTCTAATTTTGGACTGTCGCTGTCCTGGGATGCTGGCGGACCGACCGAATGGTGCTTCTCCACCCAATCGCGAACGAACGGCTTGACGCGAGCAACCAGAGGCGCGGACGGCTCCGCGGAGGCAGCCGATTGAGGATTCCGCTGTCTCGGCAGGGAGGAAGCACCTCCAGCTCCTGGAGACCGATGACGGTGCCGCCGTAGTGCCGGCCGGTCGGCAGTGGAGGAGGACACTGCCAGCGGTCCTGTTGGTGCAGTTGCCGAGGCAACTGAATTCACTGGCACTTCTGCTGCCGCCATTAACGCTGCCGCGGCAGCTTTTTTCATCACCGGTGGAATGGCGGCCGTGACCGGGCCGCCGAAATCTGGAGGTGGTGGCGGAATTTCTAATCGCTCCAGAGCCTCATTGCTGGCCTCTTCTTCCTCCTCATCTGCTTCCGCGTCTTGTGGCGACGATGACGAGCTGCTGTGCCCGCTGATCCCGATTCCAACACCTCCGGTGGCGTCCTCGGTCTGCTCGCTGATGTCAGACAGGCCGCTGCGCTCTCCGCCCGCCCTGTCCAAGGTGCTGCTCGTGCTGGTTGAGCTGCCCGATTCATATGGCTCCTCCGACTGGGTCTCCGCGTCCTTCTTGGCTGGCGCTGGCGGTGGCTGCTGCTGCTGCTGCGGTGGATCGCAGATTTCTGTGTGCCGGCTGCGACACCGCCCAATTCCGGCTGATGGTACTGCAGCGGAAGCGGCAGCGGCCGCTGCGATTGGCGACGGCGGTGTAGTCGGGGGCGACGCCTTCGGTCCGTCGATCCAGCGTTCGCCGCCGCCGACAGAGCCCGGTGCGGACTCAACTGGCGCCGCGTGCGGCTTAATCGCCGGGGCTCGAGGTCCGTCGATCCACTGCTCGCCAGTGGCTGCTACGCCGCCACCACCGTTGTCGTCATCATCGGAGGCCGCTGCCCGAGCCAGCTTCCGCAGCAATGCCTGAGGCGGTGGTGGCGGCAGCCGGCTGGAGTCTGGATGATCTCGCTTACCCATGAAGATGACGGTGGCGCAGCTGTGCTCACTGCCCGAGCTGTAGTCGGTTTCGCCTGGTCGTTGTGACGGCCTTAGACGACCCGCTCTCCTGACGCCGAAGCTATCGCAGCTTGAACTGTCGGAGCCTCCACCGCTGCAGTTGCTTCCGCTGCTAGGACCGCTGCTGCCGACGCCACCAACGCAGCTGAGTAGACGGGCCCGACGTCGGCGCATTCGTTGAATCCGGTTGGCAAACTGCAAAATCTGCAGCGAATCCGATGCGTTCTGCTGCATTGAAGATACCTGCCAGTTGTGAACAACAGGGAATGAGAACTGATGAACTACTTTTAAACCATTCACCCTACCTGGCAGATCATTCACCGGCCCTACCTGGCAGATCATTCACCCTACCTGGCAGACCATTTATCCTACCTGGCAGATCATTCACCCTACCTGGCAGATCATTCACCCTACCTGGCAGATCATGCAGGCCCGGCAGCCGGTGGAGCCGAGCGCCTCCCTGAGCAGCTGGCTGAGCTTGGAGTCCCGGTGCGGCACCCGGCGCTGTCCGTTGACCAGCGCGGCCAACACGCTGCCGATCGCCGCCAGGCTCAACGCCGGATGGCCGGAGTCGCGGCCGCCGCGGCCGCAGCCGAGGTCAATCAGGTGCAGACGGGAGCGTCCGCCGGCAACACCGCGACTGATACCGGTGCGCTCCACCCGGTACTGGTACAGGTGCAGGGTAAAGAGCAGGTGCGACATGCTGCTGCCTCCGCTGTCTACGCCGCCGCTGCTGGCAGACGCCGTCGAGCGAGCGCTCAGTGCAGCGTCCAGATAGGCAGCGGCCTTCTCCGGCGTCGGCGCCCGAAGCTCCGACTGGTTCTCCAACTGCGACCCGGTGATTGGATCATCCCGCAGGTAGGCGGCCGTCGGGCCCTCCGCTGCCGCCGTTGCCGACGAGGCCGACGCTGCCGGAGAGGCGGCCTCGCCGAGTAGGTCACGCAGGGCCTCGTCTCGGCCGGCCAGCTCGACGGCGCTGACGCGGACGGAGAATCTGGCCCCGGTGGCGGCCTCGCGCTGCTCGCCGATGGCACGGAAAAGCCACGCGATGGCGCAGGGGATCACGCCGGCGCTGCTGGGCGAAACGTCGCTGCCAATCATGGTGTGCGTTTTGCCTGTCAGTGGGGCAGAAGGCAACGCGGGTTGGAGAGTTGCTCAATGAGAAGAAAAACACGAGTTTTCTCTTGGTTCTACAAAAAAGATGACAAAATTTTTAATGCGAATGAAACATCGTCATAGACCATCAGGGGTTAGGGCGGGGCTAGTGTGACCCCTCGTGACCTCGCATCCATGCCAGTCTTCCACCTCCCTAATTAACGCTGCGAGTCTGGGTGGGAGAGAGAAGCAGTTTCGGCGGCAGCGGTGGCGATGCTCTGTCAAAATAGCCCCTCCATGCAGCATTGACGTGGCGGAGGCAGTGGCGGGCGAGTGCACGCGATTTAAAGCGAGGACAAAAAGCGGCCAGCACCGGCGCCGGCTCCGCAGAGTTTTGAGACGCCGGCCGGAGGCGGGCAGCGGGGTGGAGATACAAATTAAGAGAGTGCGAGTGGATCGTTGGAAGATTTAAGAGGCTGCGAGATGGCTGCCGAAAGTTCGAGATAATGCGCTTCATCTCTCACTCCTAAGCCTCCCAGACCGACCGACTTTCTTCATCTCTTCCTTCTCCTCCCCTCCAGCCGCGATTTTTCCCCTTCCAAACTCCGCCACCATCGGCAGCGGCAAAGTTGAGCAGAGTCGAGAGATGGGGAGTCCGGATCCCGCAGCTCAGCCGCAGCCTCCACCTCCCCCTCCCGCGGCCCGGCCCCAAGTCCGTGCTGTCTGAGCTGTGGAACTTGGCGTGACTGGCGCAGACAGCAGTCCTGATTGAGGCCCGCCCGACCGCTTCTTCACTGGGTGAAGAATAGCGAGCAGGGAAAGTAAAGAGAGGGGAGGCTGAGTGGAAGCAACCGCGGCCAAATTCAGAGGCCGTTGAGTGGGAATAGGGAGCGGAAAGTTCAGACACACACAGGCGTGGAGTGAGAATGTCACTGCTCCACCAACGCCGCCTGCGCTCGCCCCTCTCTCTCTCTCCCCTGACTGTCCCCGCTGAGCACTTCTGTGAAATCTTCCGGCAGCTTCAAGCCGCCCGTCTTCCTGGCAGTCGGGGCCTCTCGATTCTGACCTCGGCGGAGACTCCCAGCTGCTCCTAAATCTGGCCTCCTGGTGACACCGATCGACAGCTGAAAATAGATTTAATAAATGGCTTGAGCTCAATCTTTGGTCTGAAGCTGCTTGTAGGGGGTCAGAAGTCAATGGGAAGTTCTTCTGATTCTGTGAGCAAACTTTGTACTTTTATTTTCCTATGAAACTTGAACGACAAAGAAATCGGGCGCGATTGCGAACAAAAACTGAAAATCCCCTTCGTTTGCATAAACATTTTCAATCCCGTTTCAAATCGTAAAATACTGTTTCGCATGTCTTCTATGTCTTCTTTCAATGTCAGGGAAAAAGAACAGTGAAAAGGTACATATAGATAGCCAGGCACAGGCGTTGCTGGGGCTTGGACTAAGCGGGTCCGCATGAGCACTACAACCCGCTCTCTCCGCTTCTCCGGTCCCCCAATCCATCGGTGCTCTTGTGGAGGCCGGCTCGGCGGCGGCAGCTCTTCCGTAATTCAATTGCCGTGTTTCTGGACGTCCCTCGCTGCTCTGCTGTGGCGAGCGGGTCTCCATGTGGACTCGAAAGGCCATCTTAGCCGCGTCTCTGGTAGCCAGGGACAGGGCCGAGGCAGGGAGGGCTTGGCTGAGGGAGAAAAGCCCGGGCTCGTTTTCCTGATCCCCCATCTGCATAGAATCTGCATACATTGAGCCGGCTGGGGAGGTGGCGAGCCACGAGTGGGACAAGACACTCGTCCGCAGATGGGGGGCCGGCAGACCCGGGCCGCACCGACATTCTCAGCCTGACGCGGCCTCTTTTCGCTGATCGATATTCCCTCAAGCGTGAGGGCGGTTGGCGGCTGCTGCGGCTGCAAGCGAGCCGCACTCAGGACCAAAGAGAACGATGGGGCCGGAAAGGGACAGAAAAGGCGGGACTTTTGTCCGCTGCCATCCTTTATTATGAGCAGTGCGGCGCTCCAGGTCGCTTGGAAGGCGAGTAGATAACTGTGTGTTGCAAATGCATGCGTATTCTGGTCTGAGCAGAATTTCAGATGATTGACAGAGAAACTATGCCAAATGTGATATAAGCTCAGTACTATGATTGATTCGTAGAATCTAGTTGATGAGATTTCATTATAGTAGGTAATTAGCTAGGCGAAGACCTTCAGATTCACCGGTAGCGGCCGTCAAAGCGCGCTTCCTATGTTATTTTTTGGGAGTCACGTGACAGCGTGCTGAATAAAGTAGTTGCAGCTCCTGTTGCGTCCTCACTTCAGGTCGGAGATGAGCTTTGGGGATTTTGGTGAGACGGGGGAGCATTGTGGTGGCAGCGGTGGGATGCGGAGCGGCGGCAGCTCCCCGGGGGGGGCGAGGGCCGGAAGCAGCTGACGCCCAGGGTGCAGCCTCTTCAGAGCGGGCCTGTCAGACTTTTCGCCAACCGGCCGCCTCCCCAGGCGGAAGGGGGGAGGGAGGGGGAAGGCGAGGGAGAGAAAAAGATCGGTGGAGTAAACGAGGAGGAAAGAGGATTTGCAAAACAGTTCTTCTTTTCTTATGTGCCACCAAGCCAGCCCCCCTGCCGCGTGTGGATCCAGCGCTGCGGCTCGTCTGTCCTGATGTTGAAGTTCTGGGTCCTGCCCAGCCCCTCAGGACCTGAAGAATTGTGAAGTGGGAAGTGGACAGCAGACAGTCGTCCAAGTCTTTAGCCTTCACTGAGAGCGGATGGCTTTGAAGGGTCAGGCGGCAGAGGCTGTAGGGGAGGAGAGCTAGTTTGGCAGCCCCACTGGGATACGGGATATTCCTTGCAGTTGCTGCCCTCTCCCCCTGTTGCGGATGCTAAAGTTTCACCGCATGCTGACTTTTTGGGGTGATACTGAAAGGACGAAAGGGCCATGCGATTGTGCGCGTGTGTGTGTTAGCTCTCCCGCACTTAGCAACGCCCTGAAGAGGACAGAAATCCTTGGCTGAGGGTGGGGGGGAGAATTCTTGCAAATCGCATTTACATTTCACTGTCCTTTCGTTGGCACTCACGAAATCGGCTTTGTCTTATTGTAAGATTATTATCTGATGGACACGATTAATGGCCGCTACTGAGTTTGTGTTTCAAAGACTAATCTGATTCCATTGTGCCACCGCTGCTGATTTATACACTTAGTTTCCTCAACAACTCTTGTCTGAAAAATCACTTCGGGTGTCTGATTGGTCTTTAAGTCAAACAGAAGCATGCAAGTGTAAACGGTTTGTTAATATGAACTCACCGAGTCCGCCATAGCCGAAGACAAACACGCAGCCGTCGGATCCGTTGACAACGCCTTGGATGATGTCCGGCAGGGCCGCTGAGCACAGCTCCGGCTGAAATGACATTTGAGCAGTGAAAAAGGGAATCTAGCCCACATGAAAGTGGCTTTGATTGTGTAATCGAGTCTGTCTTCAATCGTACTCGAGTCCATCCTGGATCACTGGGAGCCTGTCTCACACCGGCCCTAGTCTGTCCTACTTTACCCATCCTGGATCACTGGGAGCCTGTCTCACACCGGCCCTAGTCTGTCCTACTTTGCCCATCCTGGATCACTGGGAGCCTGTCTCACACCGGCCCTAGTCTGTCCTACTTTACCCATCCTGGATCACTGGGAGCCTGTCTCACACCGGCCCTAGTCTGTCCTACTTTGCCCATCCTGGATCACTGGGAGCCTGTCTCACACCGGCCCTAGTCTGTCCTACTTTACCCATCCTGGATCACTGGGAGCCTGTCTCACACCGGCCCTAGTCTGTCCTACTTTGCCCATCCTGGATCACTGGGAGCCTGTCTCACACCGGCCCTAGTCTGTCCTACTTTACCCATCCTGGATCACTGGGAGCCTGTCTCACACCGGCCCTAGGTCCTACTTTGCCCATCCTGGATCACTGGGAGCCTGTCTCACACCGGCCCTAGGTCCTACTTTGCCCATCCTGGATCACTGGGAGCCTGTCTCACACCGGCCCTAGGTCCTACTTTGCCCATCCTGGATCACTGGGAGCCTGTCTCACACCGGCCCTAGACTGTCCTACTTTACCCATCCTGGATCACTGGGAGCCTGTCTCACACCGGCCCTAGTACTGTCCTACTTTACCCATCCTGGATCACTGGGAGCCTGTCTCACACCGGCCCTAGTACTGTCCTACTTTGCCCATCCTGGATCACTGGGAGCCTGTCTCACACCGGCCCTAGACTGTCCTACTTTGCCCATCCTGGATCACTGGGAGCCTGTCTCACACCGGCCCTAGTACTGTCCTACTTTGCCCATCCTGGATCACTGGGAGCCTGTCTCACACCGGCCCTAGTACTGTCCTACTCTGCCCATCCTGGATCACTGGGAGCCTGTCTCACACCGGCCCTAGACTGTCCTACTTTGCCCATCCTGGATCACTGGGAGCCTGTCTCACACCGGCCCTAGACTGTCCTACTTTGCCCATCCTGGATCACTGGGAGCCTGTCTCACACCTGGCCCTAGTACTGTCCTACTTTACCCATCCTGGATCACTGGGAGCCTGTCTCACACCGGCCCTAGTCTGTCCTACTTTGCCCATCCTGGATCACTGGGAGCCTGTCTCACACCGGCCCTAGTCTGTCCTACTTTGCCCATCCTGGATCACTGGGAGCCTGTCTCACACCGGCCCTAGACTGTCCTACTTTGCCCATCCTAGGATCACTGGGAGCCTGTCTCACACCTGGCCCTAGTCTGTCCTACTTTGCCCATCCTGGATCACTGGGAGCCTGTCTCACACCGGCCCTAGTACTGTCCTACTTTGCCCATCCTGGATCACTGGGAGCCTGTCTCACACCGGCCCTAGACTGTCCTACTTTGCCCATCCTGGATCACTGGGAGCCTGTCTCACACCGGCCCTAGACTGTCCTACTTTGCCCATCCTGGATCACTGGGAGCCTGTCTCACACCGGCCCTAGTACTGTCCTACTTTGCCCATCCTGGATCACTGGGAGCCTGTCTCACACCGGCCCTAGACTGTCCTACTTTGCCCATCCTGGATCACTGGGAGCCTGTCTCACACTGGCCCTAGACTGTCCTACTTTGCCCATCCTGGATCACTGGGAGCCTGTCTCACACCGGCCCTAGACTGTCCTACTTTGCCCATCCTGGATCACTGGGAGCCTGTCTCACACCGGCCCTAGACTGTCCTACTTTGCCCATCCTGGATCACTGGGAGCCTGTCTCACACCGGCCCTAGACTGTCCTACTTTGCCCATCCTGGATCACTGGGAGCCTGTCTCACACTGGCCCTAGACTGTCCTACTTTACCTATCCTGGATCACTGGGAGCCTGTCTCACACCGGCCCTAGTCTGTCCTACTTTGCCCATCCTGGATCACTGGGAGCCTGTCTCACACCGGCCCTAGACTGTCCTACTTTGCCCATCCTGGATCACTGGGAGCCTGTCTCACACCGGCCCTAGGTCCTACTTTGCCCATCCTGGATCACTGGGAGCCTGTCTCACACCGGCCCTAGACTGTCCTACTTTGCCCATCCTAGATCACTGGGAGCCTGTCTCACACTGGCCCTAGTCTGTCCTACTTTGCCCATCCTGGATCACTGGGAGCCTGTCTCACACCGGCCCTAGACTGTCCTACTTTGCTCATCCTGGATCACTGGGAGCCTGTCTCACACCGGCCCTAGACTGTCCTACTTTGCCCATCCTGGATCACTGGGAGCCTGTCTCACACCGGCCCTAGACTGTCCTACTTTGCCCATCCTGGATCACTGGGAGCCTGTCTTACACCGGCCCTAGTCTGTCCTACTTTACCCATCCTGGATCACTGGGAGCCTGTCTTACACCGGCCCTAGTCTGTCCTACTTTACCCATCCTGGATCACTGGGAGCCTGTCTTACACCGGCCCTAGACTGTCCTACTTTACCCATCCTGGATCACTGGGAGCCTGTCTTACACCGGCCCTAGACTGTTCTACTTTGCCTAATTCATGATTTTATCACCAGCGCTTCCTTTTAATCAATGAGAAAACAAGTCAGGCCCATCTGATTCTCCTAGTTGCTTTCAGAAATCTCCAGGAGGGTGGCCAGGCTGCAGTGGAAATTGCGTGGGTCACGAGCTTGAATGGTCTAGGGGAGAATGTAGGAGGGAGATGCAGAGAGAGGAGCCCGAAATGAGAAATATAAGTCTGGTTACCACTGCGGAAGCTGTAAATCAGCGGCATCAAAGGAAGCAGCAGCAGCAACCGTTTTTTACAACCGCTTCTTCTGGCTTGAGACCGGAGAGCGAGCAATTTGGGATGAGGAGCGGGAGAGGAAGGAAGCGGGAGGAAGCGGGAGGAAGCGGGAGAGCCCTGCCCTGCGAAGTCGGCAAACCCGCTTCAAGAGTCCAATTTTTCACCAGTTTTTTCCCCATGCCTCGACACGATCGATCTCGAGCGGGGCTGCAGCTCGGGAGACAATAAAAGCTCACCGGCCCGGCGGCATTTTTATCGCTTCAGTCGGCCGCCTCTGATTTGCATGACAGCAATGAGCCGGGTTGGGATTTAGCTGGCAATTTTTCTCCCAACATGGGATCGGCGATAGTGGAGGACCGACCTTCCGCCCTCCCCGGAAACTGATTACCAGGCGATGCGCCTCAGCCCCAGGTGCGCAGATTGCAGCGGTTGCTGGGAAGTCGGCGATCACAGAGTCGCCGCGAATGACATTTCCGCTAGCTGAGCGAGCATTTATTCATTTTCCCTTTTTCCCTGCGTCTGCTCACTAAGCAGAAAAAACACTGACAATGCAAACTCAATGGGCCTGAAGCTGGAGAAATTTCAGGTGATTGATGACGCACGCAAACCACAGAACAGTGTGATGGCAAAACACTGGATGCGGAAATATAAAGCTATATGACGTCTGACTAGCGTAATTTAGTGTCTGCCGGATTATAAACTTGATTTGGAAAAGCCATCCACTGATCTGGTTAACTTATTTGCTCTTTCTCATTAAAGAACTTTTACCTTTATTCTGCCTTTTAGACTCATACAAAGACTACCTGGCCCCGCAATAGCTGGCTGCTCAAATCACCAGCTGGCTACTCAAATCACCAGCTGGCTGCTCAAATCACCAGCTGGCTGCTCAAATCACCAGCTGGCTGCTCAAATCACCAGCTGGCTGCTCAAATCACCAGCTGGCCCCGCACTAGCTGGCTGCTCAAATCACCAGCTGGCTGCTCAAATCACCAGCTGGCTGCTCAAATCACCAGCTGGCTAGCTCAAATCACCAGCTGGCTGCTCAAATCACCAGCTGGCTACTCAAATCACCAGCTGGCTGCTCAAATCACCAGCTGGCTACTCAAATCACCAGCTGGCTGCTCAAATCACCAGCTGGCTACTCAAATCACCAGCTGGCTACTCAAATCACCAGCTGGCTACTCAAATCACCAGCTGGCTACTCAAATCACCAGATGGCCACTCAAATCACCAGCTGGCTACTCAAATCACCAGCTGGCTGCTCAAATCACCAGCTGGCTACTCAAATCACCAGCTGGCTGCTCAAATCACCAGCTGGCTACTCAAATCACCAGCTGGCTACTCAAATCACCAGCTGGCTACTCAAATCACCAGCTGGCCACTCAAATCACCAGCTGGCTGCTCAAATCACCAGCTGGCTGCTCAAATCAACAGCTGGCTACTGAAAACACCAGCTGGCTACTCAAATCACCAGCTGGCCACTCAAATCACCAGCTGGCTGCTCAAATCACCAGCTGGCTGCTCAAATCAACAGCTGGCTACTGAAAACACCAGCTGGCTACTCAAATCACCAGCTGGCTGCTCAAATCACCAGCTGGCTGCTCAAATCACCAGCTGGCTACTCAAATCACCAGCTGGCTGCTCAAATCACCAGCTGGCTACTCAAATCACCAGCTGGCCACTCAAATCACCAGCTGGCTACTCAAATCACCAGCTGGCTACTCAAATCACCAGCTGGCTGCTCAAATCACCAGCTGGCTACTCAAATCACCAGCTGGCCACTCAAATCACCAGCTGGCTGCTCAAATCACCAGCTGGCTACTCAAATCACCAGCTGGCTACTCAAATCACCAGCTGGCTACTCAAAGCACCAGCTGGCTACTCAAATCACCAGCTGGCTACTCAAATCACCAGCTGGCTACTCAAATCACCAGCTGGCCACTCAAATCACCAGCTGGCTGCTCAAATCACCAGCTGGCTGCTCAAATCAACAGCTGGCTACTGAAAACACCAGCTGGCTACTCAAATCACCAGCTGGCCACTCAAATCACCAGCTGGCTGCTCAAATCACCAGCTGGCTGCTCAAATCAACAGCTGGCTACTGAAAACACCAGCTGGCTACTCAAAGCACCAGCTGGCTACTGAAAACACCAGCTGGCTACTCAAAGCACCAGCTGGCTACTCAAATCACCAGCTGGCTACTCAAATCACCAGCTGGCTGCTCAAATCAACAGCTGGCTACTGAAAACACCAGCTGGCTACTCAAAGCACCAGCTGGCCACTCAAATCACCAGCTGGCTGCTCAAATCACCAGCTGGCTGCTCAAATCAACAGCTGGCTACTGAAAACACCAGCTGGCTACTCAAATCACCAGCTGGCTACTCAAATCACCAGCTGGCTACTCAAATCACCAGCTGGCTGCTCAAATCACCAGCTGGCTGCTCAAATCAACAGCTGGCTACTGAAAACACCAGCTGGCTACTCAAAGCACCAGCTGGCCACTCAAATCACCAGCTGGCTGCTCAAATCAACAGCTGGCTGCTCAAATCAACAGCTGGCTACTCAAAGCACCAGCTGGCTGCTCAAATCACCAGCTGGCTGCTCAAATCACCAGCTGGCTACTCAAATCAATAGCTGGCTACTCAAATCAATAGCTGGCTGCTCAAATCACCAGCTGGCTACTCAAATCACCAGCTGGCTACTCAAATCACCAGCTGGCTACTCAAATCACCAGCTGGTTGTTCAAATCACCAGCTGGCTACTCAAATCACCAGCTGGCTACTCAAATCACCAGCTGGCTACTCAAAGCACCAGCAGTAATCAGTGGAACTCACAAGGCTGCTCTCCTCGGTGAAAACGGCATCAAACGAGAACAATTTTGGCGCCAGTTTTCCCAAACCGGCAGCAGTTGTCGCTGGTGATGCAGCAGAAACGGTGGAGGTGCTGGCAGCTGAGGAGCGATGATGATGAAGCGGTGCTGGGTCGAAAACTGTCACCTGGCGCCTGCGACTGTCGGCAGAAATGCAGGTTAGTCCGCCAGTTTCCTTGGACACCACCTTGACGATAACCTTCATCTGTGGCGGCGAGGAAAGGAATGAACGATTTGGACTTAATTATGCCGCTGAAAAATAAAACATTTTTCAAACTTTTTGTAAAGTTAAAAGTGAAATCCCAGCTTCAGTCTTGCTTATTCGTTTGCTGTCCAGTGTAAATACTCATAAATTGCGGTTTGCTGTCGGACAGAGAAGCCCCTTACACTCGCCAGCTTTCAATTTCTTTTAAGCGACAAAGTTTTTGACTGATGAGTTTTGTCGCAGCAGCAGCAGCAGCAGCAGCAGCAGCAGCATTTTTTTACGGTCGAGCTTGAAAATGATTTTCAACTGTTAATCCAGCTTAACCTCCTACGGTGTTATTAAGCCTATTGTGCGCACCTCCAACCTAGCTTGCTGGCATTTCGATTTGGCAGGACAATTTCGGCAGACAATTTGACGCTGTTTTTAATATTTTGAAAATGAAAAGAAATGAAAATAAAGTAGAAAACAGGTAGAATAGAAGATGTGGTATAGGACATATAGGCAAAGATTAGGATTGATTGACAGTGACAAGGACTGATAGACAGGGATAAGGATTGATAGACAGTAGTAAAGAATGATAGATACTGATAAGGATTGATAGACAGGGATAAGGATTGATAGACATGGATAAGGATTGATAGACATGGATAAGGATTGATAGACAGGGATAAGGATTGATAGACATGGATAAGGATTGATAGACAGGGATAAGGATTGATAGACAGGGATAAGGATTGATAGACAGGGATAAGGATTGATAGACAGGGATAAGGATTGATAGACAGGGATAAGGATTGATAGGCATGGATAAGGATTGATAGACAGGGATAAGGATTGATAGACAGGGATAAGGATTGATAGACATGGATAAGGATTGATAGACAGGGATAAGGCATCCGCCAGTAGCTAGCCATTAATTGTGCAGTTCCAAGGAGTTCCTTTTGGGAGAAAAACCGGTAGTGCAGGTGAGGCAGAGCGTGAGCGGCGGGTGGGGAGGGAGAACGGTAGTTGACACCCGCTGCCTGCCCAGCCGCAGCCCCCAAACTCCCGCCTCCTTCCTGCTCGGCCAATTGTGAAGCCGCATCCGGTATCCGGCCTGATTGTGAGCTCAAACTCAGCTGCGGATGGCGAAGGAAATTCCCTGAGGACGGCGCGGGCCACTTGGCGGCGAGGGGATTGCTACTCAAACTCAGAGCTAGACCCAGGCAGGGCAGGTGCAAACTAAACAGGATTCGCTTGAATAGCTGGGGGAGAGATTTACCTGTGACTAACGGCTCCTGCAGTTTATAAGCAAGTGTAAAATACTAATTCACTTTATATAGTGAATTAGTATAGTATATCTATCTATCTATCTATCTACCTATCTATCTATCTATCTATCTATCTATCTATCTATCTATCTATCTATCTATCTATCTATCTATCTATCTATCTATCTATCTATCTATCTATCTATCTATCTGTCTATCTATCTATCTATCTATCTATATCTATCTATCTATCTATTTGTCTATCTATCTATCTATCTATCTATCTATCTATCTATCTATCTATCTATCTATCTATCTATCTATCTATCTATCTGTCTATCAGTAAATTTAAATCACCATCTTAACGCAGTCAATACTGGTCATGTCTTCTAACAACGTCCGCAAATAAGCAGCTCAATGAAACTCATTATTCAGCAAACATGAGATTATTCTCAAATCGCCCCGGGCTAAGAAAATTGCTTTTTTGACAGCTTGGGTCCATTCAAAATCCCAGAAAACAATATTTGGTGGATGTGGGGCTAGTGCCTGGGGTTAGTGACTTCCTGAGCTTTCGCAGCCGGGGTCAGAAGGCCTGCAGCACACGCGGGACTGACAGATTACGCAACAGCCCGGAGTGTCAAGGGAACAATGATTGCTCTGCCAATCAACAAGTGCCCGAAACATTTCAATGGATTTGAGTCGGACTAGCTCGCTTCATTGCACTCAGGCACAATTGGGTGACATAGCAGGCAGAGCTATGACTAGTGACTCTGGGTCCAGATGTAGCCAGTGACAGCCGCAGCTATTGCATGGCGGTTGCAGTCTGTTAGCTTGCTGTTCAGTCCGTGGACAAGGGAGTCCGCCGCAACCACCCTCGAGCCGAGCTGCGATTCGAACTCCCGAACACTCGGTCAGACGCTCTAACCACTGGACTGTCTCTTAGACACGCTCTAACCACTGGACTGTCTCTTAGACACGCTCTAACCACTGGACTGTCTCTTAGACACGCTCTAACCACTGGACTGTCTCTTAGACACGCTCTAACCACTGGACTGTCTCTTAGACACGCTCTAAACACTGGACTGTCTCTTAGACACGCTCTAACCACTGGACGGTCTCTTAGACACGCTCTAACCACTGGACTGTCTCTTAGACACGCTCTAACCACTGGACTGTCTCTTAGACACGCTCTAACCACTGGACTGTCTCTTAGACACGCTCTAACCACTGGACTGTCTCTTAGACACGCTCTAACCACTGGACTGTCTCTTAGACACGCTCTAACCACTGGACTGTCTCTTAGACATGCTCTAACCACTGGACTGTCTCTTAGACACGCTCTAACCACTGGACTGTCTCTTAGACACTGCTCTAACCACTGGACTGTCTCTTAGACACGCTCTAACCACTGGACTGTCTCTTAGACATGCTCTAACCACTGGACTGTCTCTTAGACACGCTCTAACCACTGGACTGTCTCTTAGACATGCTCTAACCACTGGACTGTCTCTTAGACACGCTCTAACCACTGGACTGTCTCTTAGACACGCTCTAACCACTGGACTGTCTCTTAGACACGCTCTAACCACTGGACTGTCTCTTAGACACGCTCTAACCACTGGACTGTCTCTTAGACACGCTCTAACCACTGGACTGTCTCTTAGACACGCTCTAACCACTGGACTGTCTCTTAGACACGCTCTAACCACTGGACTGTCTCTTAGACACGCTCTAACCACTGGACTGTCTCTTAGACACGCTCTAACCACTGGACTGTCTCTTAGACACTGCTCTAACCACTGGACTGTCTCTTAGACACGCTCTAACCACTGGACTGTCTCTTAGACACGCTCTAACCACTGGACTGTCTCTTAGACACGCTCTAACCACTGGACTGTCTCTTAGACACGCTCTAACCACTGGACTGTCTCTTAGACACGCTCTAACCACTGGACTGTCTCTTAGACACGCTCTAACCACTGGACTGTCTCTTAGACACGCTCTAACCACTGGACTGTCTCTTAGACATGCTCTAACCACTGGACTGTCTCTTAGACACGCTCTAACCACTGGACTGTCTCTTAGACACGCTCTAACCACTGGACTGTCTCTTAGACACGCTCTAACCACTGGACTGTCTCTTAGACACGCTCTAACCACTGGACTGTCTCTTAGACATGCTCTAACCACTGGACTGTCTCTTAGACACGCTCTAACCACTGGACTGTCTCTTAGACACGCTCTAACCACTGGACTGTCTCTTAGACACGCTCTAACCACTGGACTGTCTCTTAGACATGCTCTAACCACTGGACTGTCTCTTAGACACGCTCTAACCACTGGACTGTCTCTTAGACACGCTCTAAACACTGGACTGTCTCTTAGACACGCTCTAACCACTGGACTGTCTCTTAGACACGCTCTAACCACTGGACTGTCTCTTAGACACGCTCTAACCAAGCTCCCTTGTGAGCACAGTGCTCACAAAGCTGTCTTCAGGGTGCTGGCAGCAATCATAAAATTCATTTATTGCCGTCAGTTTCACTGACCGTTTCTGAGTGATTGCAGTTTTGAGCACTGCTCACACTCTAACAGGCCGACTAAGCCATTCAGTGCCAGCTCACATCCGGTGCCGGGGTGGGCTACGGGACAGCCGATTCAAGTGGCACCAAATTATGTCATAAAATTTGCCCCAGTTTTTCTGTCAGGGAATTTACAGAAATATTGTAGAATTGCTAGATAGATAGATAGATAGATAGATAGATAGATAGATAGATAGATAGACAGATAGATAGATAGATAGATAGATAGATAGACAGATAGATAGATAGATGGACTGTGCTGTGACCTAGTCCGCTCTAGCTATCCTCCATCAGTATCCCTGGCAGCGGGAGTTCTCGAAGCATCTCCAATGGCCGCTCTCCCCAACCCTTCAACTGTTAGGTCGTGCCGCAGGGCGCAGGCACAAGGGGATTTAATTCCATTGCGCAAACACCGCCGATCCTGGCCAACAAAGTGCGGCTCCCCCTAACTCTGCGCAACTTCTCTCCCCTATTTGAGGAGTTTTCCCCCAGACAGCCGGGCTCCAGTGGGCGATTAAGAATTCACAAAACAGGAGGCCGCGTGCCGACAATTTTTATGAAAAAATAGTAGGGTGCCAGATTTTGAGCAGGAATCTGGGATGGAATTGGTTGCTAAGGTACTTGCGAAGTGGCCGTGAAGCCGTAGCCCCGTTTAGGCATTGAGAAGGGTAGGAAAACTTTCTAAAGTTTCCTCGAAAACAACGGGAGAAACTACGTTTTTGAGTAAGAAAATTCATGAGAATTGAGGGAGAAGAAATAGACGTGAGAATGGAAGGTGAGAAATAGACGTGAGAATTGAAGGTGACATATAGACGTGAGAATTGAAGGTGAGATATAGACGTGAGAATTGAAGGTGAGAAATAGACGTGAGAATTGAAGGTGAGATATAGACGTGAGAATTGAAGGTGAGAAATAGACGTGAGAATTGAAGGTGAGATATAGACGTGAGAATTGAAGGTGAGAAATAGACGTGAGAATTGAAGGTGAGATATAGACGTGAGAATTGAAGGTGACATATAGACGTGAGAATGGAAGGTGAGAAATAGACGTGAGAATTGAAGGTGAGAAATAGACGTGAGAATTGAAGGTGAGAAATAGACGTGAGAATTGAAGGTGAGAAATAGACGTGAGAATTGAAGGTGAGAAATAGACGTGAGAATTGAAGGTGAGATATAGACGTGAGAATTGAAGGTGAGATATAGACGTGAGAATTGAAGGTGAGAAATAGACGTGAGAATTGAAGGTGAGATATAGACGTGAGAATTGAAGGTGAGAAATAGACGTGAGAATTGAAGGTGAGATATAGACGTGAGAATGGAAGGTGACATATAGACGTGAGAATTGAAGGTGAGAAATAGACGTGAGAATTGAAGGTGACATATAGACGTGAGAATGGAAGGTGAGATATAGACGAGAGAATTGAAGGTGAGAAATAGACGTGAGAATTGAAGGTGAGATATAGATGAGAGAATTGAAGGTGAGAAATAGACGTGAGAATTGAAGGTGAGATATAGACGAGAGAATTGAAGGTGAGAAATAGACGTGAGAGTTGAAGGTGAGATATAGACGAGAGAATTGAAGGTGAGAAATAGACGTGAGAATGGAAGGTGAGAAATAGACGTGAGAATTGAAGGTGAGAAATAGACGTGAGAATTGAAGGTGAGAAATAGACGTGAGAATTGAAGGTGAGATATAGACGGGAGATTGAAGGTGAGATATAGACGAGAGAATTGAAGGTGAGAAATAGACGTGAGAATGGAAGGTGAGAAATAGACGTGAGAATTGAAGGTGAGAAATAGACGTGAGAATTGAAGGTGAGATATAGACGGGAGATTGAATATGAGAAATAGACGTGAGAATGGAAGGTGAGAAATAGACGTGAGAATTGAAGGTAAGAAATAGACGTGAGAATTGAAGGTGAGAAAAAGACGTGAGAATGGAAGGTGAGAAATAGACGAGAGAATGGAAGGTGAGAAATAGACGAGAGAATGGAAGGTGAGAAATAGACGAGAGAATGGAAGGTGAGAAATAATTGGCTCACTTTTCCTGCAGCTGCGGCGGCGGCTGAGCCGGCCATCTCCGTTGCCGTCAGTGTCGGATGCGGCGGCGGCGGCGGCGGCGGTCCCCCCGAGGCCCGCAGCAGCTCGGCGAATCTGGTGATCGAAGCGGCGGAGCCGGGGCCACGATTCGTCCGCCTTCTCTGACCGCGGCCTCCGGAGGCAGCGGCCATTGGCGATGTCGGACTCTGCAGCTGCTGGAGCTGGTGCTGCATTCTGCTAGCAGCCCGCCTGTAATTGACAGAGGCAGTAGGAAGTGGATCAGTGCCTGTGTTAGCCGAGCGCTGAAGCTGAGGGCGGGGGTTGAAATCTTAGGGCACAGAAAAAGTCCGGACAGCTGCCCGTCGGCCGTCAGAACTCGATGGGGAGGGATGGGAGGGTGCTGCTGCCGCAGATCTGTCACATCCCTAACGGCCTCATCCGCTTCAATGCCGCCCACCGTTTCGCCAAATTGGGCTGCGAGGGTAGGCAAAGCGGCATTTTTAGCTGCCAGACTTTGGGGTTCGATTCTAGTACAGCTCTGGACTTCTGATGACTGACTTGATGAGACCCTTTCCCCCTGTCTCCCTTCTCTCACCCCCTGTCTCCCTTCTCTCACCCCCTGTCTCCCTTCTCTCACCCCCTGTCTCCCTTCTCTCACCCCCTGTCTCCCTTCTCTCACCCCCTGTCTCCCTTCTCTCACCCCCTATCTCCTTTCTCTCACCCCTATCTCCCTTCTCTCACCCCCTGTCTCCCTTCTCTCACCCCCTGTCTCTCCCTTCTCTCACCCCCTGTCTCGCTTCTCTCTCTCACCCCTCTGTCTCCCTTCTCTCACCCCTATCTCCCTTCTCTCACCCCCTGTCTCCCTTCTCTCACCCTGTCTCCCTTCGCTCATGCCTCAATCACTCTCAAAGCCCTTGTTCTTGACACCCTCAGTGCCCTTGTTCTTGTCACTCTCAGTGCCCTTGTTCTTGTCACTCTCAGTGCCCTTGTTCTTGTCACTCTCAGTGCCCTTGTTCTTGTCACTCTCAGTGCCCTTGTTCTTGTCACTCTCAGTGCCCTTGTTCTTGTCACTCTCAGTGCCCTTGTTCTTGTCACTCTCAGTGCCCTCTTCAATGAACTTTATCCTTCTATTTTGTAATTCACGTTCTATCTGACCAGTTAAAATTGCTTAACTAGCTCAGTCAGCTGAGAAGTGCTCAAGAGAAAAAGACGGACTTGTCGCCGCGAGAAGTCCATCTCTCTTACCGTCCTGAATTTTACGAGTTCCTTCCGGTTGGCATTCGGAATCGGCCACTCGAGAGAGCTGGTCAGAGTCTGAGGGCTCAACTCACAGAAAATAGCAAAAAAGTTCCAAGCAGCTCAAGGATTCTGTGAGAACTGGCGCTGTGGCTGTTGTAACTATCGCGCTTGGAGAGTGGCGGGCTGACACACAATGCTCCCTTCGGCGAGAGGCGAAACCAGCTGGATGGTTTTAACTGGCTTTGGCTTGCGCTGAAAGATTAATGCGCGCCAAGTTTTACAACCAGATCCCGTTGCAACGGACTAGGAAGGCGCTGATTGGACAAGCCGCCGCTGCCAACCATGCCCCGGCTGTCTCCAGTCTCGCCATTGTCGCTCTCATTTGACTTTTTATATTATTCTCCAGGCTCAGCTATTAGCATGGCTGGCCAAGTTTCACCTGACACTTTTCTACTAAATATCTGGGAACATGTAGCATTAATTCATTCTCAACTATGCCCTGCTAATGCAACTCAACTAACTTGCTTTCACTCAACATTCATTGCTGTTATCTTGACCCAACTGCTTCCATTACCCAACTGCTTCCATTACCCAACTGCTTCCATTACCCAACTGCTTCCATTACCCAACTGCTTCCATTACACAACTGCTTCCATTACCCAACTGCTTCCATTACCCAACTGCTTCCATTACCCAACTGCTTCCATTACCCAACTGCTTCCATTACCCAACTGCTTCCATTACCCAACTGCTTCCATTACCCAACTGCTTCCATTACCCAGTTGGTTCCATTACCCAACTGCTTCCATTACCCAACTGCTTCCATTACCCAACTGCTTCCATTAAACAACTGCTTCCATTACCCAACTGCTTCCATTACCCAACTGCTTCCATTACCCAACTGCTTCCATTACCCAACTGCTTCCATTACCCAGTTGGTTCCATTATCCATGTGCACAGCCCCTACACAGAACCTACACAGAACCTACACAGACCTTACACAGACATTACACAGACCCTACACAGAACCTACCCAGAACCTACACAGAACCTACACAGACCTTACACAGACATTACACAGACCCTACACAGAACATACACAGACCCTACACAGAACCCACACAGACCCTAAACACACACACAGACCCTACACAGACCCTACACAGACCCTAAACACACACACAGACCCTACACAGACCCTACTTAGACCCTACACAGACCCTAAACACACACACAGACCCTACACAGACCCTACACAGACCCTAAACACACACACAGACCCTACACAGACCCTACACAGACCCTAAACACACACACAGACCCTAAACAGACCCTACACAGACCCTAAACACACGCACAGACCCTACACACTCTAAACACACGCACAGACCCTACACAGACTCTAAACACACGCACAGACCCTACACAGACCCTAAACACACACACAGACCCTACACAGACCCTAAACACACGCACAGACCCTACACAGACACTAAACACACGCACAGACCCTACACAGACCCTAAGCACACACACAGACCCTACACAGACCCTAAACACACACACAGACCCTAAACACACACACAGACCCTACTTAGACCCTACACAGACCCTAAACACACGCACAGACCCTACTTAGACCCTACACAGGCCCTAAACACACGCACAGACCCTACTTAGACCCTACACAGACCCTAAACACACGTACAGACCCTACTTAGACCCTACACAGACCCTAAACACACGTACAGACCCTACACAGACCCTAAACACACGCACAGACCCTACTTAGACCCTACACAGGCCCTAAACACACGCACAGACCCTACTTAGACCCTACACAGGCCCTAAACACACGCACAGACCCTACTTAGACCCTACACAGAACCCACACAGACAAAAAACCTGGCGAATGCACCAAGAGGCGCAGAGAACTAAGCGAGTGAAGCCAAATTGCAGAACGCAGGTTCGCCAGTAAACACCCCAAGACAACAGTTGTTGTGTCCGGCTGGGTGCCTCTAAAGTGGGTCTGGGTGGCTGTCGCCGAGAATTTTGGCATGAAATGAAATTCGTTGCGCCATCTTTCGCCTTTGAGAGGCCTGCAGCGGGCAGGAAATCTGACGGTG
The DNA here is from genome assembly GCA_950097015.1 of Macrostomum hystrix. Classification (NCBI taxonomy): domain Eukaryota; kingdom Metazoa; phylum Platyhelminthes; family Macrostomidae; genus Macrostomum; species Macrostomum hystrix. The sequence goes on along the minus strand of CATNEN010000007.1, from coordinate 7,487,391 downwards.
ACGCCAAGTCTGCGGACCCACGCCAAAGCCGGAGCTCACTTGATTAATGACCGGTGGGCTGCAGAGCAAATGGGACGGCAAAAGATGAACCGATTTGCTCTTTTATTGCCCTCCTGACCCTGCCGAAATTGGAAATTTGACAGGACAGCTGCTGCTGCTGCCGTTGCTGCAGACCAAGATCCTCGTAATCCACATCTAGATTGTGTTCGACATTTTTGCGCAATATCTGAAAAAATCCACACTTAACTTGAATGAGAATCTGAAAGATAAAATGAGGATCTGAAGGATAGAGTGAGGATCTGAGGGAAGAAGTGAGGATCTGAGGGAAGAAGTGAGGATCTGAGGGAAGAAGTGAGGATCTGAAGGAAGAAGTGAGGATCTGAAGGATAGAGTGAGGATCTGAAGGATAGAGTGAGGATCTGAAGGATAGAGTGAGGATCTGAAGGATAGAGTGAGGATCTGAAGGATAGAGTGAGGATCTGAAGGATAGAGTGAGGATCTGAGGGAAGAAGTGAGGATCTGAAGGATAGAGTGAGGATCTGAAGGATAGAGTGAGGATCTGAGGGAAGAAGTGAGGATCTGAAGGAAGTAGCTAGGATTTGAAGGATAGAGTGAGGATCTGAAGGATAGAGTGAGGATCTGAAGGATAGAGTGAGGATCTGAAGGATAGAGTGAGGATCTGAGGGAAGAAGTGAGGATCTGAAGGAAGTAGTTAGGATCTGAAGGATAGAGTGAGGATCTGAAGGATAGAGTGAGGATCTGAAGGATAGAGTGAGGATCTGAGGGAAGAAGTGAGGATCTGAAGGAAGTAGTTAGGATCTGAAGGATAGAGTGAGGATCTGAAGGATAGAGTGAGGATCTGAAGGATAGAGTGAGGATCTGAAGGATAGAGTGAGGATCTGAAGGATAGAGTGAGGATCTGAGGGAAGAAGTGAGGATCTGAAGGATAGAGTGAGGATCTGAAGGATAGAGTGAGGATCTGAGGGAAGAAGTGAGGATCTGAAGGAAGTAGCTAGGATTTGAAGGATAGAGTGAGGATCTAAAGGATAGAGTGAGGATCTGAAGGATAGAGTGAGGATCTGAAGGATAGAGTGAGGATCTGAGGGAAGAAGTGAGGATCTGAAGGAAGTAGTTAGGATCTGAAGGATAGAGTGAGGATCTGAAGGATAGAGTGAGGATCTGAAGGATAGAGTGAGGATCTGAAGGATAGAGTGAGGATCTGAAGGATAGAGTGAGGATCTGAAGGATAGAGTGAGGATCTGAAGGATAGAGTGAGGATCTGAAGGATAGAGTGAGGATCTGAGGGAAGAAGTGAGGATCTGAGGGAAGTAGTTAGGATCTGAAGGATAGAGTGAGGATCTGAAGGATAGAGTGAGGATCTGAAGGATAGAGTGAGGATCTGAAGGATAGAGTGAGGATCTGAGGGAAGAAGTGAGGATCTGAAGGAAGTAGTTAGGATCTGAAGGATAGAGTGAGGATCTGAAGGATAGAGTGAGGATCTGAAGGATAGAGTGAGGATCTGAGGGAAGAAGTGAGGATCTGAAGGAAGTAGTTAGGATCTGAAGGATAGAGTGAGGATCTGAAGGATAGAGTGAGGATCTGAAGGATAGAGTGAGGATCTGAAGGATAGAGTGAGGATCTGAAGGATAGAGTGAGGATCTGAGGGAAGAAGTGAGGATCTGAAGGATAGAGTGAGGATCTGAAGGATAGAGTGAGGATCTGAGGGAAGAAGTGAGGATCTGAAGGAAGTAGCTAGGATTTGAAGGATAGAGTGAGGATCTGAAGGATAGAGTGAGGATCTGAAGGATAGAGTGAGGATCTGAAGGATAGAGTGAGGATCTGAGGGAAGAAGTGAGGATCTGAAGGAAGTAGTTAGGATCTGAAGGATAGAGTGAGGATCTGAAGGATAGAGTGAGGATCTGAAGGATAGAGTGAGGATCTGAAGGATAGAGTGAGGATCTGAAGGATAGAGTGAGGATCTGAAGGATAGAGTGAGGATCTGAAGGATAGAGTGAGGATCTGAGGGAAGAAGTGAGGATCTGAGGGAAGTAGTTAGGATCTGAAGGATAGAGTGAGGATCTGAAGGATAGAGTGAGGATCTGAAGGATAGAGTGAGGATCTGAAGGATAGAGTGAGGATCTGAAGGATAGAGTGAGGATCTGAGGGAAGAAGTGAGGATCTGAAGGAAGGAGTGAGGATCTGAAGGATAGAGTGAGGATCTGAAGGATAGAGTGAGGATCTGAAGGATAGAGTGAGGATCTGAAGGATAGAGTGAGGATCTGAAGGATAGAGTGAGGATCTGAAGGATAGAGTGAGGATCTGAGGGAAGAAGTGAGGATCTGAAGGAAGGAGTGAGGATCTGAAGGATAGAGTGAGGATCTGAAGGATAGAGTGAGGATCTGAAGGATAGAGTGAGGATCTGAAGGATAGAGTGAGGATCTGAAGGATAGAGTGAGGATCTGAAGGAAGGAGTGAGGATCTGAAGGATAGAGTGAGGATCTGAAGGAAGGAGTGAGGATCTGAAGGATAGAGTGAGGATCTGAAGGAAGGAGTGAGGATCTGAAGGAAGGAGTGAGGATCTGAAGCACGGAATTAGTCCTTTTAGCTTCTAACGACGTGGATCTTGGGTCGCATTATGAAATTTGCATCCTCAAGGCACTGCAAGTTTAGGCAAAGCAGAAAAACGAGCCACACTGCCAGCTCGCCATTAGCCCATTAGCAGTCTTAGCAAGTGCAAATTGCCGGCCAGATATGGGACCAGAGAGTGGAGGCGGCATGAAGGGCGAGGGGGGCGAGGGCGAGGTCGAACCGGCAGGTGACGGCTGGCAGAAAAGAATAGAAGCCCACCCACCCCAGAGAGTTCCTCCGCTTTGTGTTGCAGCTCATTGTGAGCAGGCATTGTTGCTTTGAAGGCTGTGATAGGGAATATTCATTGAATGAATCGATTGATCAGTTTGATTCTTGGATAAATCGATTGGGCGCTTTGGTCGACGGGCGTTGAATAGACCAGTTGGATTGTAGTTAACTTGTGAACTGATTGACTGCAATAATATGTGCGCAGAAGCACAGCCGCAGCGATTGTCGTTGCTCACACTTGGATAGCAATTGGATTCCGCATCCCAAAGTCTTATTTGTGATATAAGTGCTTGTAGAAAGCTAGTGTTTACGATTTGTTTGACCCGGAAAATTATTTGCTGCTCTTAAGACCGCCTCAAAACGCGCGGCCAGGAAGTCTTAGGGTGATAAAAGCATCAGTTTTCTGTTTTACAGCAAGCCGTTCTTGAATTGTTGTAAAAAAATAGCCAGGCCTGCCCCAATAAAACTGCATGCCAGGCCTGCCCCAGTCTCTTGAACAGCCCCTTTGGCAATCTGCCACATCTGTCTGTGGCTTCACGGCGACGCGGAGACGGGGCGAGGGCGGGCGGTCAAAAACAACATCGGGGTGAGCAGGTCTTGTCGCTCGTAAACTCCGACGTGCCCCCAGGAGGTCGGACCTTTTATGGCCGGCGAGGGCCGCCCTTGGCTGGGGGGGATTAGGGGAGTAAAGGGGAAGTGCATTCGGGGATCACACTGGGCTGTGATGTGCATTCAGTATATTTCAGTGTTGTTTTAGGTCTGGCTAGCATTGTGCTGATGTCAAAGTCTGTTACCATGTTGTTGGCTGCTAGCGAACAAATTGCTATTTTCGACAACAGGAAATATATTTCGACGAGAGGAATTTCGAGCAGAAGAATTTCGACGAAAACATGTTTAGACTACAAAGGATTTTAAGTACAAGCAATAATAGTAGTATTTTCGGGAGGGCTGTGGGCACTCTGTGTGCAGGTGTGTACATCTGAGCGGAATCGAACTCAGGAACCTTGGTACGAAAGGCAAACGCGTTAACCACGTTTTGAAAATATTTTTTTAATAGACTACAAGGAATTTCGTCTACAAAAATTCTCGACGAAAACATTTCGACCGAAGTAATTTCGTCGAAAGTGAATTTTGGCCACAAGGAAATTCGAAAATAGAAATTCGGACGATCCAGTTTTCGACACCGAAGTCGACATTTAGATTTCTAAGAATTTCGACAGCGCAAAGAAAGTGCTTGCCGCCGACCACTGGCATAGTTGTCTCTGCTCAGCCACTGGCATAGTTGTCTCTGCTCAGCCACTGGCATAGTTGTCTCTGCTCAGCCACTGGCATAGTTGTCTCTGCTCAGTTCTTAAAGAACGCAGCCACTCCTGCGTGAAGCGGACCCGATTGGCGAAGGAGGCAGCCGGGCTGTCCCGGCAGTGCAAAAGGGCCTCATTTGGCTGCCGACTGTACGAGCCGTAAAAATGCAAAGCAGCCACGGGGCGACGGGGCCGGCCTTCACAACTTCGTTTCCTTCACGTCTTTCCCCCATCCCGCTCTTCCCGGTTCCCACGCAGTTTTGGCAGCTGGGCGGCAGATTCTCACTCCATCTTTGCCAGCCTCTCATTTTTGCCAAGTCCCACAGGTCCCAGTCTGGCCTCCTCTCCCCAGCTCATCCCTCGTCCTCATTTCTCTTATTGCCCGTCGAGTTCGGCGAGCTTCGGGTGGTTTTTTGGGGAAGACAAAACATTTTCGGAGCATTGCGCCGGGAAAGTGGGTCCGAGAGCTCACATTCCAAATGATGCCAGGGATTCACGGTATTTAAGAGATTCACGGGATTCACGGGATTCACGGGATTCACGGGATTCACAGGATGCACCGGATTCACTGGATTTACGAGATTCACTGGATTAACGGAATTCACTGGATTCACAGATTCACTGGATTGACGGGAATCAATCGATTCACGAAAATTGATTGATTCACGGGATAAACTGTATTCACAGGATGCACGGGATTCACTGGATTGACGAGATTCACTGGATTGACGAGATTCACTGGATTGACGAAATTCACTGGATTCACGGAATTCACTGGATTCAATCGATTCACGGAATTCACTGGATTCACAGATTCACTGGATTGACGGGAATTAATCGATTCACGAAAATTGATTGATTCACAGGATTCACTGGATTCAATCGATTCACGGGATTCACGGGACTCACGGGATAAACTGTATTCACAGGATGTATGAGATTAAATTGATTCACGGGATTCACTGGATTAACGAGATTCACTGGATTCACTGGATTCACTGGATTCACTGGATTCACGGGATTCACTGGATTCAATCGATTCACGGAATTCACTGGATTCACCAGATTCACTGGATTCACAGGAATCAATCGATCCATGGGAATCGATTGATTCACAGGATTCACGGGATTCACGGGATTCACAGGATTCACGGGATTCACGGGATTCACGAGATTCACGGGATTCACTGGATTTAAATCAATAATAATTTGTTAATAAGCGTCCAATACTGCTGCGATTTCCCCCCGTTTCAAGATGTTAACGAAAGAGGATCGAATATACGAGCGTGGTTTCAGAATATCATTACTGATATTACTGATTACTGATATTTTCAGAATATCATATCATAGTTTTAGTTATAGACCATCATTCAATGAACGAGCCCAGTCGCAGCGCAAATACACAAAGCTAATCGTTAACTAGCCTATGCAGAGTCGCAGACTAAATCATTTCTTTATTAGTTGTCGATGACAATCGCGGTAAACCCGGGGCCTGGATTAGGCAGCCATTCTAACAAAGTTGATCGCAGATTTGTACAGCGATAAATTTGGCACCTTCAATTATTCCTTACCTGGAGCTGCCGACCCCGCTTTGAATCGGCGACCAGGTCGGAGTCGTCTGGAATGTTATTTTTGTTTAAAATTTTCTTCAAACGGTGCCCAGTGACTCATGGCGGCTAGTATTAAACCCAGGCGTGTAATTGTGACCTCGCGCCGACCCTGGTCCGTTTCAATCTGAACCCCCCCCCTTTGGCAGCCGGGTTGGCGATGAAGAAAAAAATGGAAATAATTTTCGCCGGTTGTGTGGCGGATAGGAAAATAGGAAAACTGGCTACTGCCCCCACCCAGCCTTCTTCTCTCCTTCGCCTCCGCCGCCATCTCCATTCCGCATTTTCAATTCGGCCTGGCTTTTGGGTTGGTTCGGGGCGGGCCGGGGCATGAAAAATTCAGGACGAAATTAATCAACGAAAATTGAGGGCCGGCCGGGTGCCGTGACGCGGCTCGGACTGATGACGCACCGGCAGGGAGACGAAGTCTGTCGAAATGCTCCTTTCAGTTCTTTCTTTTCATGGCTCGCTAAACGGTGGCGAGAATTCTGAGGAGCTCAAAATGTGAGAAGAAAAAGAGGTAAAAATGGATAGAAAGCGATGTCGAAAGCCTAAAGTGAATGATTTATTAGTGACTCGGTTGTTCTAAAAATATTTAAGGTGAGTTTGGCAACTCACCAAAGTGGGGATAGCGATATGGAGTGAGGTGGATGTGTAGAGTGGGGTGGGTGTTGTGTTGTGAGGTGGGTGAGTCAAGTGAGGTGGGTCTTGCGGATTGAGGTGGGTGAGTGAAGTGAGGTGGGTGTTGTAGAGTGAGGTGGTTGTGGTGGAGTGAGGTGGCTGTTTTGAGTATGATGATTCTGTAGAGTTAGGAACGTGTGTGTGGGGTGAGGTGGATGGGTGGAGGGAGGCGGGTGGAGTAAGGTGGGTGTTTGGAGTAAGATGGATGCGTGGAGCGAGGAAAGTGTGAGGAAACTAAAAAATTGGTGGGTGCAGTGAGGTGGATGTAGTGTTACTGATGACCTGGCTTAGATGAGTGTAGGTCATCTAAGCCATGAGTGTATTAGATGAGTGTATCGAGACATTTACTCCATCGGCTGAGGTTCAGCCCATGGAGTAAATGTCTCGATAATGCTCACGAAGTAAAAGTTCATAATTAAAAACAAACTTCCTACTAAAGTGATGGCTGAATTGAGATTACCGTACTCATATATAGCGAGGAATTTCTGAATACTCTTGTGCGAATCCAGCTAAGATGAGTTGTGAGAGTCTGAGTCTGAGAAAGCGGTCAATCTTATGAAGGATCTGGAGGTATGCAGGCGGCAGGAAACACAGCTGCCTTCGGATTTAGCCCCGCTAGTGAGGATTTGGTTTTAGTAGGGGATAGAATCAGATTCTGAGCTGGGAGAGGGCGGCTGCCTCTGAGGCTGGGGTCAAATTCGATGACTGAAGGGCGTGGAGACACAGATTAGCATTAGCAGTTAGCTGCGATCCGCGAGATAAATTAGATTATATCAGAAATGATCTTAGGCAAGCAGTTTGATAGATAGATAGATAGATAGATAGATAGATAGATAGATAGATAGATAGATAGATAGATAGATAGATAGATAGATAGATAGATAGATAGATAGATAGATAGATAGATAGATAGATAGATAGATAGATAGATAGATAGATAGATAGATAGATAGATAGATAGATAGATAGATAGATAGATAGATAGATAGATAGATAGATAGATAGATAGATAGATAGATAGATAGATAGATAGATAGATAGATAGATAGATAGATAGATAGATAGATAGATAGATAGATAGATAGATAGATAGATAGATAGATAGATAGATTGATAGATAGATAGATAGATAGATAGATAGATAGATAGATAGATAGATAGATAGATAGATAGCTCGTAGATAGATAGATAGATAGATAGATAGATAGATAGATAGATAGATAGATAGCTCGTAGATAGATAGATAGATAGATAGATAGATAGATAGATAGATAGATAGATAGATAGATAGATAGATAAAAGTCAATGGCATGAGTAGATAAGTGACTATTCTAGCTTTTCTGTCCAAGATTTTGGATATTTCTGCGCAAAGAAACAGACGGAGATGAATTAGATTAACCAATAAAAAGGCTTGTGGCAGAAATAAGTAGAGCGAGGCGATGAGACAGATGAAGGTGTCGTTGGGGTCGGGCTCCTCCTAAAACTGGGTCTTCGCCAGTTGCCGAGCTGTGGGTAATTTAACACCGCGCTGATGCGAAGAGAATTCGATATCGAGGAGGTAGCGGCGTGTTGCAAATGTATAGCTGCATCGAAATTTCTGAAATTCCCGCCTGTGTTTACTCTATTTGTTAATTTTAATTTCGGCGAATCTTTATCCGCTTGGCTTTTCCTATTACAAAGTGCGATTTCGGGGGAGATTTCGTGTTCAGAACAAAAAATAATTTTAGGAGTAGTGTAGTAGGCTTTTGGGATTGACGCTGGTGTAGAAAGGGAGGTTGGTAAGGTTGTGCCTTTGGTGGGAGTGGGTGTAGCGAGATAGGCAGCTGTCGGGAGTGAGGTAATTGTCGAGAATGGGGTAGTTGTCGGGAGTGAGGTGGTTGTCGGTAGTGAAGTGGTTGTCAGGAGTGAAGTGGTTGTTGGGAGTGAGGTGGTTGTCGGGAGTGAGGTGGTTGTCGGGAGTGAGGTGATTGTCGGTAGTGAAGTGGTTGTCGGGATTGAGGTGGTTGTCGGGAGTGAGGTGGTTGTCGGGAGTGAGGTGGTTGTCGGTAGTGAAGTGGTTGTCGGGATTGAGGTGGTTGTCGGGATTGAGGTGGTTGTCGGGAGTGAGGTGGTTGTCGGGAGTGAGGTGATTGTCGGTAGTGAAGTGGTTGTCGGGATTGAGGTGGTTGTCGGGAGTGAGGTGGTTGTCGGGAGTGAGGTGGTTGTCGGTAGTGAAGTGGTTGTCGGGATTGAGGTGGTTGTCGGGATTGAGGTGGTTGTCGGGAGTGAGGTGGTTGTTGGGATTCAGGTTTATGAATTTATTTATCTGCTGTCGTGCCTCCAAACACTGTCTGTAGGTGACAGTGCCTTTGCGCATCGGCAAACAGCGGTATTACATAGAGACTCAGAACAGCGATTTGGAATCATGCTATGCTTAAACTATTATAAAAACCTAAATATTGGCTGAAACAAATCAGCACGCTTATCACATTGCAAGCCTGCTCGTTCAAATCCCTTCAATGAGTAATGACTCTCTGGCTTCATTCCCACTGCTTTATTTTCCACACTTTGTTATAGTCCCGTCAAAAAATCGCTCAAAGTGCAAATGACCGATTTGCTTTGGCTGGTAAGATTAGGGCCGTGTATTAGCGTGTGTGTGACACAGAGAGAGAGAAGGGTTAGCGATGTGAAGAGAAGTGGCGGGCCGCGGAGAAGCAGGAAGCGATAGGAGATGGCGAGAAGGAGCCACTAGGCTCAAGCGCCCGGATACAGCAAATATTGGAAGCCAGTTAAGAGGGGCAAAGAGAAAAATGGCAGCCGGCGTTTATCATAAATCCACGATCACAAATTGATTAATCGTGTTCGCATGTGACTTTTTTCTTCCTTCTGTCTGCTGGCCAGCGGTCTACTCTGAGGTTCTGAGGATTCAAGCAGCATGTGGTGGCGAAATGTACTTTTTTCAAAAATGCTATCGGGTGATTCGGGTGAATCAGCCCCCAATTGACCTTTGTGAAAAGAGTTAAATGAGCCGAGAACAAAAGTCAAGATTATTGAGTTGAAATTGGAAGTGAGTTGGGCAAGATTATGGCTTCAGGACCGAATTTGTATCTGGGTAGGTTTAGGGAGTAAGGTGGCTGTCGGGAGTGAGGTGGCTGTCGGGAGTGAGGTTGCTGTCGGGAGTGAGGTGGCTGTCGGGAGTGAGGTGGCTGTCGGGAGTGAGGTGGCTGTCGGGAGTGAGGTGGCTGTCGGGAGTGAGGTGGCTGTCGGGAGTGAGGTGGCTGTCGGGAGTGAGTTGACTGTCAGAGCTTTGATGTTGCGGTTTGGTGCCTTTTTAAAACTAATAAAATTTAACGAATTTTGTCGAATGAGTACTGTTGACCAAGCGAGTCGACTGTCTGGGATGGCAAGCTGCACTAGTTAGAGGATTTTTGTCTATATAGGACACGGGTGAGCTATGGCGTTGAAATTGTATCGCACAATTTGGGTCTGATATCAGCCTCGTCTTATTCAGACTCTTAAGAACTCAAGTGCTCATTTTCTATCTAGACTGAAAATAATATTCAATTTAGTGATGTGGGAAATAAATAAATAAAATATTTCAAAAGTGCAAACTAAAATGGAGAGAAACAGACGAGGCGATCGAATGGTGCCAGAGCCGGTTCGGGATGAAAAAGTATGCACGAGACGCACTAGAAAGTGAAAATGTGAGAGCCGCATGAGAAAGCCACCGGGCCGCTACTGCAGTATCAGTTCAGTAATGAATTATTGATCCACAATCAACAGACTGGTCCAGGGGGGGTTGGCTGCGGTAGGCAGGTGGGGACAAGAAGCGGAGGAGCATTTTTTAAGCGGCATCGTCTCCGGCCGACCTTGGCCAAACAGAAATGAAGAGAGAAAAAAAAGAAATAACACAGCCGGTGGCTGCCGCGGCGCGGGTGGCGCCAATATTTGAAGTAGTTGAGCACCGCTTATCTCCGATACCTGCCTTCAGTGTCTCAAACACACTTAGCCCCAGAACCCGACTGCAGCTCGGAAATTTTTTTTCTTAGAAACAAACTTTCAAATGCACTCATAAGGTCATGAGTTCGAATCCGAATCACCATTAGTTCAACCCCTACGAGAAACAGATTTAAGAACCTAATTATTTGTAGTGTGCCAGGCACAACTTACAGGCGCGTCGGATCTGCTGTTAGCTGGCAGGCCGGGCAGATAGCTACCAGGGCTCAGCGCAGGCCGCTGGCGAAACAGCCTGAAATACAGGGCGTTGCGAAGTGGGCGAATCTTCATGCGGCTAGGATTCTAGCAATATCTAGGATTCTAGCAATATCTAAGATTCTAGCAATATCTGGGATTTTAGCAATATCTAGGATTCTAGCAATATCTAAGATTCTAGCAATATCTAGGATTCTAGCAATATCTAAGATTCTAGCAATATCTAGGATTTTAGCAATATCTAGGATTATAGCAATATCTAAGATTCTAGCAATATCTAGGATTCTAGCAATATCTCTAGGATTCTAGCAATATCTAGGATTCTAGCAATATCTCTAGGATTCAGGCAATATCTAGGATTCTAGCAATATCTCTAGGATTCAGGCAATATCTAGGATTCTAGCAATATCTAGGACTCTAGCAATATCTAGGATTCTAGCAATATCTAGGATTCTAGCAATATCTTCGATTCTAGCAATATCTAGGATTCTAGCAATATCTAGGATTCTAGCAATATCTAGGATTCTAGCAATATCTACGATTCTAGCAATATCTAGGATTCTAGCAATATCTAGGATTCTAGCAATATCTAGGATTCTAGCAATATCTAGGATTCTAGCAATATCTTCGATTCTAGCAATATCTAGGATTCTAGCAATATCTAGGATTCTAGCAATATCTAGGATTCTAGCAATATCTACGATTCTAGCAATATCTAGGATTCTAGCAATATCTAGGATTCTAGCAATATCTAGGATTCTAGCAATATCTAGGATTCTAGCAATATCTAGCTCGTAGGATTCTGGCAATATCTGCGATTCAAGCTACGGCTCCGATTTTAATAGCATCAACGATTCCAGCTAAGGCTACGATTCTAGCTACGGCTACGATTCTATCTACGGCTACGATTCTATCTACGGCTACGATTCTATCTACGGTTACGATTCTATCTACGGCTACGATTCTATCTACGGCTACGATTCTATCTACGGCTACGATTCTATCTACGGCTACGATTCTAGCTACCACTACGATTTCAGATATGGCTACGATTCTAGCTAGTATGGCTACGATTCTAACAACATCTATGATTTTAGCTACGGCTACGATCCTAGCTTCGGCTACGACTCTAGCTACGGCTACGATTCTTGCTACGTCTACGAATCTTTCTACCGCTACTGTTGTGTATGATTCTTGTGATTATCTTGGGCAAATATTTTCTGGCTAGTGTGTTAGCCAGTCTGGAATAGGTGTTGTGCCTTACATTTGCCTCACGGAACTCATAAACTTCCAGCGAGTTTTCTGTAAGTCACTCGCGCAATTTACACTTCAGTCAGCGGCTCGCAAACTATCGAGTGTCCCAGACCAGGTGATGCAGCTGCTAACCTGAGTTAAAACAAACTTCCCCACTCAGCCTAATCTAATCCCCAGACTATTTTTAGTCAGAGAAATTCTTTGCCGAGATTCTCGGATAGCCAGCAGGGAATGCCAGCCGTGGGATCCGGTGGGGGCTGGGGACAAAGCCGCTGGGATTTGGCAGCTAATGCTTCTGGAGTTGCTGCGAAGGGATAAAACTAGGAGATTACGAGGGGAGCAGAAGAGGGCCGAGTGTCTGAAAGGGGGAGAATCAGTTGAGCGCCTGACAGTCAGTGGCAATGAAGAGGAATAGTGAAAGCGGAGCTAAATGATGACGCAGTGCTGCCCAAACAATGGCGAGACTGAGTGGTCAGCCCCACCCACTGGCCTGCTCTCCATTTACTACCCCAAAACCCTCTGCTCTGCTTTTGTGTGAAAGTTAGCAAATGAGAAAGTATGATCACGTCTGAGAATGTCTGTATAGTGCCATCCGGCCTGATAGGGACCGCAAAAATAAGGCCAACTTTGGTATGGGAAGAATAACAGCTCAGAGTCGGGGAATTGAGAACACACGCGCGCGCGCACATTAATACTCGCACTGCTCAAGAAGGGGAAATCATCGTTAGGCGGACCATCAGGGCTGCACTTCACGGCAGCCCATATCCCCCAGCTGGCTAAGCAGCCACTCTGAGCTCAGTGGTCTCAATTTGCATTAGGGGGAAAGGCTCATCTATGGGATCTGGTGCAATTCATCTCGCGCTAACCCAGACAGGAGGCGGGACAAGTGGCTGCGGAGAGAAATATTTTCAGTCTGTTGCAACGGACAGGCCAAAACTGTCACGGCTGCCACTGGTCTCGGGGACAACGGTCTCAGAGACTGCTTATTGGGGAGGACACAGCGGGGATGATGCTGATCTCCGCGCGTTGGCCAGAGGCTGAGTGAGAGAATTGCTCAAATGTCGGCTTTTCGACGCGTGGGTGTGGCTGTGGAGTTCGTATTTTAAAACGTTTTAATTGAACATTTGCTTTGTATAAATTAGGGGGGTCGGTGGCAGAGCGGTTAACGCGTTTGCCACTCGCACCACGGCCTTAAGTTCGATTCCACGGCGAGGCCACATTCTTTGGAGCGCAGTCGCAGAGAGAAGGCTTGGGGGCTTGTCGTGCAATTTGCGCCCTTGAGGGCCAACCTCCAAGGCACAATGAAAGTGTACACTGCCTGACGACGAGAAAGTCAGGGCAGATGTACACACCTGTGTGAGCGTGTGCCTGCGTACAGTATCTGTGTGCGTGTGTGCTCAGGAGTCAGCGAAATGGGCAGAATTGCCTCCTCGCTGGCTGCGGGTCTAGTGTCACCAAATGATGCGCCATTGCCCGCAGCCCTCCTGCAATTACTTCGTATTATTATTATTATTATTTTATTATTGGATAAAATATGTTAACTTTTCTTTTTTAAGGGGATGATTGGTTCAGGCCTCGCGGGCAATAGGTAGCAGCTACTTGGAGGGGATGCCTATTTTGGGGATAATTCTCCTCAGGTGTCAACAGGTGTCAACAGTTTGACTAAGGCCCGTTAAGAAAGTACATCCACGGTACCCCTGCACTAAAGTAGAGTTTTTCTTCAACCCTAATAATGTGCTCATTTCCATTGCCTCATCTCAGTGTGTTAGGCTGTTTATCTGTCGGAGTGAAATTTGCAGTAGGAATTTATTATTCAAGCGCCAACGGTGACACACAGGGTTGGGCAAAAGGTACAGAGAACTAGCATGGTTGGTGGGTCAGTGCTTATTCATTTATGGCTCTATTTATCTCCCGGCTACCCCGCACCTGAGCTACCCAACACCTGAGCTACCCCGCAACTGAGCTACCCCAAACCTGAGCTACCCCAAACCTGAGCTACCCCACACCTGAGCTACCCCAAACCTGAGCTACCCCACACACCTGAGCTACCCCGCAACTGAGCTACCCAACACCTGAGCTACCCCGCAACTGAGCTACCCAACACCTGAGCTACCCAACACCTGAGCTACCCAACACCTGAGCTACCCAACACCTGAGCTACCCCACACCTGAGCTACCCCACACCTGAGCTATCCCACACCTGAGCTACCCAACACCTGAGCTACCCCACACCTGAGCTACCCAACACCTGAGCTACCCCACACCTGAGCTACCCCACACACCTGAGCTGCCACAATTTTGAATATTCTCTAAAACTTTTCAATTGTCACCTGTTAGATACAGAAGCCGCGAAAGAGTGAACGCCGGCGAAACGACCTGGTTTGTACTGCAGTTGCTGCTGCTGCAATTTAACCATCATTTGGCGATATTGTTGATACTTTAGAGGCGAAACTGGCCGCTGCACGGTTGGTACATTGCTGCAGCAACAGCAGTCGCTGCCATCATTGCCAACGCGGCCGCCGCAGACGCGGCAATCGGGCGGCACCGGCTGAGGCTGCTCCTGCTTGCAAAGGCCAAATTAATAACAAATTATACATGCAATTTACAACCAATGCTACTGCCAGTGCGCTGACAAGTAGAATAGATCGATCATATTTGCTCGCTCCTTTCAAAGCTAGAAAAGAAAGTCAGCAGTTCAAGATAATTTTATGTTAATCTCTTCCTTATCTTCGTTTGACGGTAAGCTGAATACTCCCAGGAGAAGGAAGAGGGCGGTACACACACTCACTGCGCAGTGAAAAATGGGGATTCAGTTGAACCGGGACTTTGACAAACCAGCAACAGAAGACGCCAGTGGGTTGTGCGCGCGTGTGGTAGAAAATGACGCCAGATGCCCACCTGCCCACATGCTAGCCAGGTACTGGATACGTCAGAACAACAACCACGTACATACTGACCGATGCATACTTGTTCGCCATTAGATTATCTCAATATTTTTTACTATTTCACTGTACTTCAACTCACTATCGCACAATTACAAGAATAATTTACTTGATTATATAACTAGACATTATATGCCAACTAAAAATACTCTAAATGCATAGACTTTTAGAACTGACAGACAACTACAACTGACAGACAGACAACTAGAACTGACACACAGACAACTAGAACTGACACACAGACAACTAGAACTGACAGACAGACAACTAGAACTGACACACAGACAACTAGAACTGACACACAGACAACTAGAACTGACAGACAGACAACTAGAACTGACACACAGACAACTAGAACTGACACACAGACAACTTGAACTGACAGACAGACAACTAGAACTGACACACAGACAACTAGAACTGACACACAGACAACTAGAACTGACACACAGACAACTAGAACTGACACACAGACAACTAGAACTGACACACAGACAACTAGAACTGACAGACAGACAACTAGAACTGACACACAGACAACTAGAACTGACACACAGACAACTAGAACTGACAGACAGACAACTAGAACTGACACACAGACAACTAGAACTAACACACAGACAACTAGAACTGACAGACAGACAACTAGAACTGACACACAGACAACTAGAACTGACACACAGACAACTTGAACTGACAGACAGACAACTAGAACTGACAGACAGACTACTAGAACTGACACACAGACAACTATAACTGACACACAGACAACTAGAACTGACACACAGACAACTAGAACTGACACACAGACAACTAGAACTGACAGACAGACAACTAGAACTGACAGACAGACAACTAGAACTGACACACAGACAACTTGAACTGACACACAGACAACTAGAACTGACAGACAGATAACTAGAACTGACAGACAGATAACTAGAACTGACAGACAGACTACTAGAACTGACACACAGACAACTAGAACTGACACACAGACAACTTGAACTGACACACAGACAACTAGAACTGACAGACAGATAACTAGAACTGACAGACAGATAACTAGAACTGACAGACAGACTACTAGAACTGACACACAGACAACTAGAACTGACACACAGACAACTAGAACTGACACACAGACAACTAGAACTGACACACAGACAACTTGAACTGACAGACAGACAACTAGAACTGACAGACAGACTACTAGAACTGACACACAGACAACTATAACTGACACACAGACAACTTGAACTGACACACAGACAACTAGAACTGACACACAGACAACTAGAACTGACACACAGACAACTAGAACTGACAGACAGACAACTAGAACTGACACACAGACAACTTGAACTGACACACAGACAACTAGAACTGACAGACAGATAACTAGAACTGACAGACAGATAACTAGAACTGACAGACAGACTACTAGAACTGACACACAGACAACTAGAACTGACACACAGACAACTTGAACTGACACACAGACAACTAGAACTGACAGACAGATAACTAGAACTGACAGACAGATAACTAGAACTGACAGACAGATAACTAGAACTGACAGACAGACTACTAGAACTGACACACAGACAACTAGAACTGACACACAGACAACTAGAACTGACAGACAGACAACTAGAACTGACACACAGACAACTTGAACTGACACACAGACAACTAGAACTGACAGACAGATAACTAGAACTGACAGACAGATAACTAGAACTGACAGACAGACTACTAGAACTGACACACAGACAACTAGAACTGACACACAGACAACTTGAACTGACACACAGACAACTAGAACTGACACACAGACAACTTGAACTGACACACAGACAACTAGAACTGACAGACAGATAACTAGAACTGACAGACAGATAACTAGAACTGACAGACAGATAACTAGAACTGACAGACAGATAACTAGAACTGACAGACAGACTACTAGAACTGACACACAGACAACTAGAACTGACAGACAGATAACTAGAACTGACAGACAGACTACTAGAACTGACACACAGACAACTAGAACTGACACACAGACAACTAGAACTGACACACAGACAACTAGAACTGACACACAGACAACTAGAACTGACACACAGACAACTAGAACTGACACACAGACACCCAGAATTGACAGGCAGACACCCAGAATTGACACATAGACACCCAGAATTGACAGACAGACACCCAGAATTGACAGACAGAAACCCAGAATTGACAGACAGAAACCCAGAATTGACAGGCAGACACCCAGAATTGACAGACAGACACCCAGAATTGACAGGCAGACACCCAGAATTGACAGGCAGACACCCAGAATTGACAGGCAGACACCCAGAATTGACAGACAGACACCCAGAATTGACACACAGACACCCAGAATTGACAGACAGACACCCAGAATTGACAGACAGACACCCAGAATTGACACACAGACACCCAGAATTGACAGGCAGACACCCAGAATTGACAGACAGACACCCAGAATTGACACACAGACACCCAGAATTGACAGACAGACACCCAGAATTGACAGACAGACACCCAGAATTGACACACAGACACCCAGAATTGACAGGCAGACACCCAGAATTGACAGACAGACACCTAGAACAGACAGCTTTGGTCAATACAATGCAAGACAGTCATGGCAAACTGAAAGAGAGGCAAAGCTTAGAGCTAGGAAAATTAATTTTGGAAGGGCATCAGGAAAAGGAACATATCATATCCGAGCGAGTCAATGTCCCCCATCAAACGGACTTTAATTTGGGATCTGAAGCTAAATCAAAGCCATGTAATAATCTAATAGTGCATGTTCCTTGAAAACCAAAGCAATAATTAGTTCCCTGAGTTAGAGCCAAATTCGTGCTCAAAGCGGACTCACCCGGGCCTGAGCCATGCTGTTGCACCTGTGCGCTCAATTGCACCTCGCCGAGACCTCGGAGCAGCCACTCCGGCGATAAAAAAATGCTTCCAGTCTCTCGCTGCAACAACCGGAGCAACTCAACAGCGAGTTATTGGCAGTCGGGGGGCCATTGTTGAGGATTAAACTGCGGCCACTGGCCGACCTCCGGTTTCCTTCCCCCGCATCGCCTCCCCCTCCGCCCACACACTTTCGTTGCGGCGCGGACACTTCGCGTCAGCCACTCAAAATGCAACGCGGACTCGGCAGAAAGACCACAGAGACAGATAGAAGTGGCAAGTGTGTCTCTATCATGCTTCATTTCCCGCACTCTCTCACACTTTGGCCCGATACCTTCACTCATCTCTGTTCCTAACATGAAAAAATGGCAGGACTAACTCTTTCTCCGGTTCAATAATTTCGATAAACTGGAATCGCAGCGGGAGTCGAAGCTAGAATCGCAGCTAGATTGGCAGCTAGAATCGCAGCTAGAATCTAAGCTAGACTAGCAGCTAGAATCGCAGCAAGACTGGCAGCTAGAATCGCAGCTAGACTAGCAGCTAGAATCTAAGCTAGACTGGCAGCTAGAATCGCAGCTAGACTAGCAGCTAGAATCGAAGCTAGACTGGCAGCTAGAATCGAAGCTAGACTAGCAGCTATAATCGCAGCTAGACTGGCAGCTAGAATCGCAGCAAGACTGGCAGCTAGAATCGCAGCAAGACTGGCAGCTAGAATCGCAGCTAGACTGGCAGCTAGAATCGCAGCAAGACTGGCAGCTAGAATCGCAGCAAGACTGGCAGCTAGAATCGCAGCAAGACTGGCAGCTAGAATCGCAGCTAGACTGGCAGCTAGAATCGCCGCTAGACTGGCAGCTAGAATCGCAGCTAGACTGGCAGCTAGAATCGTAGCTAGACTGACCGCTAGAATCGAAGCTAGACTGACCGCTAGAATCGCAGCTAGACTGGCAGCTAGAATCGTAGCTAGACTGACCGCTAGAATCGTGGCAAATCAGTTGGCTTACAATTTTCCGTTCGATAATTTCGATTCTATATATTTATTAATATTTTTGAAATTATCCACCTACTATCCCTCCTAAGTACGAGCTATGTACTTTTGCAGAGGAAAACTGGCAGAGCAGTGAGGGGTCAGGTTTGGCTCTTCCCACTCCCTTCTCTCACTCGGCTAGCCTGACAAATTAAGCAACCTAAGTAGGACACTAGTTGAGGCAGAATTCGCATAACGCCGAAAACCTTAATAGTCCAGGCACTCCCAGCTTGCCACTCAGATCCCCGCCCACCCTCGCCTCCACTTCCCGCGTTGTCCACACTACTCAAAGGCGGACTCAGCCGCAGCCGCTGTCACTCGCCAGGCCGGCCGGGTCGCCGCGGACCTTCGCTCGAGAGTGAATGAGAGAAAATAATAAGTTGACAGCCACGCGGAGGGGATTGTGGGGAGGGGAGTGCAGCTTGTCTCCGAGACAACAACGGGACTTGGAGTGGCCGGGGGTGAATCGGTGACTCATCCGTGACGAATTCAGAACTGCGGACCAACTGAACAAACTGAAAGGCTCCGCCACAATGGCCGCTGCCGATACCACGCGTGACAAAAATGCGGCTTCTGCGAGCCGCTTGGCAGCTGTAGTCCTCCCTACAATGCCCTCCAAGCAGCATGGAGGAGTGCAGGGAAGTGAAGGAGTGGAAAGTAGTGCAGGCTTCAAAGCAAGCCAGCCTGGCACCTTTTGAATTTGAACTGAAATCACTCGCGCAGCCGCTAACTGCACACAGGTTGCTCAAACTGGATTTGAGCGGGGTCAAGCGCCTGTTGTTAAGAAACCGCGCGAGGTCAGTCAGTTTTTTACATTTTTAGTTTTTTTATTCTAATTTAAAAACTTTCAGTTGAAACTAAAATTGCAGAAGAATGGCAATCCACAAAACATAGAATCCAAGAGTCCAAGACTTGAATGGCGGATGGAAACAATTCTAAAGAATCGAACCAGGAATCGAAGATGAATCAGAACAAGAACCGCAGCGAAAAGGCAAGAAGAACCGAAGAAAAAACATAGCAGCAGTAAGAATATAGCCACTAGCCAAACAAAGAATCTGAGCGGGAATAGTATCTAGAATCGAAGCTGGCAAGAATCGAAGCAAGAAAAATATATATTTAAAAAACCAAAGCTAGAATCGAAGCAGGAAGCTCAGCTAGAATCGAAGCAGGAAGCTCAGCTAGAATCGAAGCAGGAACCAAAGCTAGAATCGAAGCAGGAAGCTCAGCTAGAATCGAAGCAGGAAGCTCAGCTAGAATCGAAGCAGGAAGCTCAGCTAGAATCGAAGCAGGAAGCTCAGCTAGAATCGAAGCAGGAAGCTCAGCTAGAATCGAAGCAGGAAGCTCAGCTAGAATCGAAGCAGGAAGCTCAGCTAGAATCGAAGCAGGAAGCTCAGATAGAATCGAAGCAGGAAGCACAACTAGACTTGAATCAAGAAGCTCAGCTAGAATCGAAGCAGGAAGCTCAGCTAGAATCGAAGCAGGAAGCTCAGCTAGAATCGAAGCAGGAAGCTCAGCTAGAATCGAAGCAGGAAGCTCAGCTAGAATCGAAGCAGGAAGCTCAGATAGAATCGAAGCAGGAAGCACAACTAGACTTGAATCAAGAAGCTCAGCTAGAATCGAAGCAGGAAGCTCAGCTAGAATCGAAGCAGGAAGCTCAGCTAGAAACGAAGCAGGAAGCTCATCTAGAATCGAAGCAGGAAGCACAACTAGACTTGAACCAAGAAGCTAAGCTAGAATCGAAGCAGCAACCAAAGCTAGAATCGAAGCAGGAAGCACAGCTAGACTTAAATCAAGAAGCTCAGCTAGAATCGAAGCAGCAACCAAAGCTAGAATCGAAGCAGAAACCAAGGCTAGAATCGAAGCAGGAAGCTAAGCTAGAATCGAAGCAGGAAGCTCAGCTAGAATCGAAGCAGGAAGCACAGCTAGTTTTGTTAGTTACGTTTGTTTTGTGATACTTTATTCGATTCGAAAATTTTATTTGTGACTGTAGATTAGTTCAGAAATTTTGCCATACGCATTTTGACAGACTATAAATAATACTACGAGTAGCATTAATAAAACTTGTCAAATATGGACGGTGTATGCTAATCGAATGAAATTATGATCGAGGAATAAATGTAAATCATGCACGATGTTCTCTACTTACATTAGTAGCAAAGTTAGTTTATTGTGCCAAAAATTAAATTACACGACTTAAGAACTTCCGATTGAACTAAACCAATTGATAAAAGAAGTAGATAGACCATGGAAAAGACGGCTTTTTCAAACACCTGCCTACTTCACGACAGCTCCCGAACCAAATGATCGATTTTCATGAATAAACAACAATAAAAATTTGAATATATTAGTGGTTTTTGCTGAAATTAAAACGAGTGTCTCAGTTTGATTCAGGAAATCACAGCTTGGTGACTGAGAAGGCCGCCGAGGACACAGCGGCTGCCGCCGGGTCCGGCTCGGACTTGATAGAGCTGCCAAGGCTAGCCAGGCGGCCCGGCCTATCGCCGGCTGCCGACTCGCTGCCGGTGCCATTGCTGACCGTCGACTCGCTGAACTGACGGATCAGCGGCGCCTTTGATCTCTGCTCCGGCTGCTCCTGTTTTTCTTCTTCTTTTGCCTCATCCTCCGGCTTTGTCGCTGGGCTGCTCAGCTGTGAGTTCACATTGACGGTGGCGGTCACCGTGGCGGATGTCGGGGTGGTGGCAGCTGGGGTGGCTGCTGTGGCGGCCTCCTTTCCATTGTGCCCGGAGGTCGGGTTGAAGGCGACCGCGGCGGCGGACGCCGGGTGCAAGAGGTGCTGGCTGGCGCGGCTGGTGCCGGCCGCAGGTAGCACCTGCAGGTTGACGCCGCCCTCAGATGTCACAGCGTAGGTCGGCAATCGGCGAAGGCTGATGGCGTCCAGGGTGGGCTGGTGCTGCTGCTGCTGATGCTGCCAGGGGAACCAGTGCGGCGGCCGGAGGCCACAAAAATCACCCCCAACTGAAGGCAGTTCGTCGGCCGATTCAACAACAATGGCTGAGGCCTGCTGCTCCGCGATAGCTTCCAGGGCGCGCTCCTCGGCGTAGCGGCGCTGAAGGCAGGCCAGTCGGGCCTGGCGCTCCTCCAGGCAGACGGACATCCGGGAGCCACGAGCGTACTCCGGATAGATGACGGTGTGATTTGGCTCGGCGCACACCTGCACCTTGTCCAGATTCTTCGGGCGCAGGTGGCGCGCGCCGTCCGAGCGGTTGCCGCGGGAGAGCCGCAGGCTGCCGAGCTTGTGCAGGAAGACAGCCACGGCGGCTGCCCAGGCGGCCAGCACCAGCAGGAAGATCAGCGCGTCCGACACTGTCCAGCGAGGCGGGGCGTAGCTTCCGGCCGGACCGGTGGACCCCAGCGCGGGCGAAGCTTCGGAAGTGCACAGTGAGCAGATGAATAAACAACAGGCAAATAAGACTGAGTCTAACGGGAAAAAAGCTACGAGCCGTACATTGCAAATGCAGCTATTCTACGAAACTTCAATTTGCTGCTGTTATAATTATAGCATTTTTTGCTCGTTCCCAAAAGTTCTCTAGCGATGAATTAAAAAATTTAGCAACGCTTACTGCTGCGATTCTAGCTGCGAATCTAGCCACAGTTCTTGCTGCGATTCTAGCTGCGGTTTCTGCTGCGATTCTATAATACGGTTCCTGCTGCAATTCTAGCTGCGATTCTAGCTACGGTTCTTGCTGCGATTCTTGCTTACGGTTCCTACTGTGATTCTAGCTGCGGTTCCTGCTGCGATTCTTGCTTACGGTTCCTACTGCGATTCTAGCTGCGGTTCCTGCTGCGATTCTTGCTTACGGTTCCTGCTGCGATTCTAGCTGCGGTTCCTACTGTGATTCTAGCTGCGTTTCCTACTTGATTCTAGCTGCGGTTCCTGCTGTGATTCTAGCTTCGGTTCCTGCTGTGATTCTAGCTGCGGTTCCTGCTGTGATTCTAGCTGCGGTTCCTGCTGTGATTCTAGCTGCGGTTCCTGCTGTGATTCTAGCTACGGTTCCTGCTGTGATTCTAGCTGCGTTTCTTGCTCTGATTCTAGCTGCGGTTCCTGCTTTGATTTTAGCATACGGTTCCCGATATCTTACGATGTGAAAGTCTATATCATTGTACTTTTCGCACACTAATGTGTGCTCAGTGTAATTCGGGTTGAGTCCTGCTCAAGAATTTCGGATCGCATTTCGCCTAAAATCAGTACAGTTTTTTTCAGTTCATAAAGTCCTTTTCAATTCACTAGATGATTTAATGAGCTTAATCTGTGACCTTCATTTCTTATCTGCAGCGCTCCGCATTGTATTGTGTGACAACCCCGTCAAGAGGGTTATCGATCCACGGAAAGCAACGGGTTCAGTCACAATGGCATTCTCCCTTTGACAACTAGTCTGTCTCTATACCCATTTTCCCTTCTGACGTTATTTTCATTGGGATTTTTAGTTCAAAAGCTTGTTCGCTACATCCCATTCCTCATTTTTCGCGGAAAAAAAATTCCTGCCGCCCCCTAGGGGCGCCACGCCCCATCCATCCGCGGATAAAATCGAGTACTTGAAATTCCGGTTCAAACCGGTTTGAGCTAGTAGTTCTCGCCTCACATCTGTCGTCACCCACACCCCAGGCCTCTTGGCTTAGCCTCATGGCCCAGCTTCAGGCGGGAAGGAGGAGCCTTCCTAATGATGTGGACGAAGCAATTCAAATGCGGCTCGGAGCCAAGTCAACGCCAGCCCCGAGGCCCCGCGGCTAAGTCGGCCAGATTCTCCGAGTGTAGCAATCTCCACGCTTGGCCTCGCCCCCATCCTCCGGTTCTCGTCTCGCTTCCGAGTCGCTGGGCAGGAGGTGCGGGCTGGGAGTTTTGAGTTGTAGAAGCAGATGGCCCGTGAGAACGGAGTCGATGCGAAAAAAAATCGCTTTTAAAATATCCAATTAAGCGCTGTATCCGACGGCTTGGGTTTGCCGTTTTTTTAAATATCATTGCGGCATAATCATTTCTTAGGCTCCCATTGTTGCTAGGATATTGCTGTCAGCTGAAATTAACTTTGAATTTAATCCTCACTATAACGCTTTGATTGATCACATTGCTATTTATACTCCAATGTGGCGAACAGACAATGCGCGACCTATTTAGGAGCATTTGGTAACTTCAAAACTAACTGTCATTCGGGACTTTGGGACTACCTGTAATTCGGGACTCCTGTCATTTCGGGACTACCTGTCACTTGGGACTACCTGTAATTTGGGACTACCTGTAATTTGGGACTACCTTGTCAGTTGGGACTACCTTGTCAGTTGGGACTACCTTGTCAGTTGGGACTACCTTGTCAGTTGGGACTACCTTGTCAGTTGGGACTACCTGTCATTTGGGACTACCTGTCATTCGGGACTACCTGTAATTTGGGACTACCTGTAATTTGGGACTACCTGTAATTTGGGACTACCTTGTCAGTTGGGACTACCTTGTCAGTTGGGACTACCTTGTCAGTTGGGACTACCTTGTCAGTTGGGACTACCTTGTCAGTTGGGACTACCTTGTCAGTTGGGACTACCTGTCATTTGGGACTACCTGTCAGTTGGGACTACCTGTAATTCGGGACTACCTGTCATTTCGGGACTACCTGTCACTTGGGACTACCTGTAATCTGGGACTACCTTGTCAGTTGGGACTACCTTGTCAGTTGGGACTACCTGTCATTTGGGACTACCTGTCATTCGGGACTACCTGTAATTTGGGACTACCTTGTCAGTTGGGACTACCTTGTCAGTTGGGACTACCTTGTCAGTTGGGACTACCTGTCATTTGGGACTACCTTGTCAGTTGGGACTACCTGTCATTTGGGACTACCTGTCATTCGGGACTACCTGTCATTTGGGACTACCTGTCATTTGGGACTCAATGTTGCTTTACAATTTCCAGCTACTTTGCCATTCTCAAAGTCAATTTAAACGGACTGCTCACAGGAGTTTCCGACGCCGACATCAGCGACCGCGAAAGTCGACGCCGCCGCTGTCGCCGCAATGGCGGCGCTCAGATTCCAGACGCCGAAGGCCAGGGTCTCCGGCCAGCGGCAGTACAGACCCGACGGCTCCTGCAGCACCGAGACGGTGGCCCGGTAGAGACGCACCGGTCGCAGTCCGTTAAGCCGGTGCCCGCTGGAGGCGCAGCTGATGTACTCAACGCCGCGCAAGACGAGCCCGTCGTCTCTGGCGCTGGTGGCGAACACCTGCAGCTCGAGCTCCCGGCAGTAACGTCGGACCGTCGGCGGCAACGGCCGCCAGCGGAGTAGCGCAGAGGTTGACGAAGAGCCCGAAGCCGGCGCGGAGTAGGCCCGCAGCTGCAGTCGGTGTTGACAAGCCAGAGACTGGGTTGCTGCTGCCGCTGCTTCTGCTGCTTCTAGGAACGAATGTGACTGTAGATCTGATAATGAGGTAGGATTGACATGTAAACTTGTCAAGCCTGAAGTAGATCTCCGTTGCCAATCTCTTTCTTTTCAGAGGCCTCAGAGTTCCTCTCATTGGCTGAGGAATGCGAAACATTAGAAAGGGGTTAGAAATTGCCAGCTCATTTTCTTTGCTGCCTGTCGGACATAGTTAAGAATTAATATTTTTTTCTTCACTACTAATAGTAGCCTACATTAGTAGCTTGATCTTCTAAAGGAATGAGGGAGCTGTAATTGAGTTCAATGGGGACTTCATGATGGGGACTTCATGAGTTCAATGGGGACTTCATGAGTTCACTGGGGACTTCATGAGTTCAATGGGGAATTCATGAGTTCAATGGGGACTTCATGAGTTCAATGGGGGCTTCATGAGTTCAATGGGGCTTCTTGAGTTCAATGGGGACTTCATGAGTTCAATAGGGACTTCATGAGTTCAATGGGGACTTCATGAGTTCAATGGGGGCTTCTTGAGTTCAATGGGGGCTTCTTGAGTTCAATGGGGACTTCATGAGTTCAATGGGGACTTCATGAGTTCACTGGGGACTTCATGAGTTCAATGGGGAATTCATGAGTTCAATGGGGACTTCATGAGTTCAATGGGGGCTTCATGAGTTCAATGGGGCTTCTTGAGTTCAATGGGGACTTCATGAGTTCAATAGGGACTTCATGAGTTCAATGGGGACTTCATGAGTTCAATAGGGACTTCATGAGTTCAATGGGGACTTCATGAGTTCAATGGGGCTTCTTGAGTTCAATGGGGACTTCATGAGTTCAATGGGGGCTTCTTGAGTTCAATAGGGACTTCATGAGTTCAATGGGGACTTCATGAGTTCAATGGGGACTTCATGAGTTCAATAGGGACTTCATGAGTTCAATGGGGACTTCATGAGTTCAATGGGGCTTCTTGAGTTCTATTGGGAATTCATGAGTTCAATGGGGGCTTCTTGAGTTTAATAGGGACTTCATGAGTTCAATGGGGACTTCATGAGTTCAATGGGGACTTCATGAGTTCAATGGGGACTTCATGAGTTCAATGGGGAATTCATGAGTTCAATGGGGACTTCATGAGTTCAATGGGGGCTTCATGAGTTCAATGGGGCTTCTTGAGTTCAATGGGGGCTTCATGAGTTCAATGGGGCTTCTTGAGTTCAATGGGGACTTCATGAGTTCAATGGGGACTTCATGAGTTCAATGGGGCTCCTTGAGTTCAATGGGGACTTCATGAGTTCAATGGGGGCTTCTTGAGTTCAATGGGGGCTTCTTGAGTTCAATGGGGAATTCATGAGTTCAATGGGGACTTCATGAGTTCAATGGGGGCTTCATGAGTTCAATGGGGACTTCATGAGTTCAATGGGGGCTTCTTGAGTTCAATGGGGAATTCATGAGTTCGATGGGGACTTCATGAGTTCAATGGGGACTTCATGAGTTCAATGAGTTCTTAAATAAATTTAATTTTTTTAATTCCAAACCCTTTTATGAGATTTATGCGACAAATTTCTTTCCTTATTCTTTCGACAGACTTAAAGATAGCTTTAAACTTCCTATATCATGGCATCGATACCGAATTTAATGTTTTAACTGCTAAGATTATTGCAGTTGAAGATTGAAGATTATTGCTGCGATTCTAGCTGCGGTTCCTGCTGCGATTCTAGCTACGGTTCCTGCTGCGATTCTAGCTTCGGTTCCTGCTGTGATTCTAGCTGCGGTTCCTGCTGCGATTCTAGCTGCGGTTCCTGCTGTGACTCTGGCTTACGGTTCCTGCTGGGATTCTAGCTTCGGTTCCTGCTGTGATTCTAGCTTCGGTTCCTGCTGTGATTCTAGCTTCGGTTCCTGCTGTGATTCTAGCTTCGGTTCCTGCTGTGATTCTAGCTGCGGTTCCTGCTGCAATTCCAGCTTCGGTTCCTACTATGATTCTAGCTGCGGTTCCTGCTGGGATTCTAGCTGCGGTTCCTGCTGGGATTCTAGCTTCGGTTCCTGCTTCGATTCTTGCTTCGGTTCCTGCTGCGATTCTAGCTTCGGTTTCCTGCTGTGATTCTAGCTGCGGTTCCTGCTGTGATTCTAGCTGCGGTTCCTGCTGTGATTCTAGCTGCGGTTCCTGCTGTGACTCTGGCTTACGGTTCCTGCTGAGTTTCTAGCTACGGTTCCTACTGCGATTCTTGCTTCGGTTCCTGCTGATTTTCTAGCTGCGGTTCCTACTGCGATTCTAGCTTCGTTTCCTGCTGTGATTCTAGCTGCAATTCCTGCTGCGATTCTAGCTGCGGTTCCTGCTGTGACTCTGGCTTACGGTTCCTGCTGAGTTTCTAGCTACGTTTCCTGCTGCGATTCTAGCTGCGGTTCCTGCTGAGTTTCTAGCTACGATTCCTGCTGAGTTTCTAGCTACGTTTCCTGCTGCGATTCTTGCTTCGGTTCCTGCTGGGATTCTAGCTTCGGTTCCTGCTGTGATTCTAGCTTCGGTTCCTGCTTCGATTCTTGCCATTATTCTCCCGCTCGAGTCAAGAAAGGTTCTGTACACTTGAGTCTATGGCCCAACAGATAATCTGAAACGGGACTCACTGAAGGCAGCTGCTAGCAGGCCAAAGCACAGCAGGCTGCCAGGCATCGCACATGGGAGGCCTGGCCCATGTGCGTTGGATAATAATGCGGCTGCAGGAAGTATTCTAATTGTTTTCTTTAAGAACTTCTCGTGCGTACAGAAACAAGGAAAGGTAAACTTTAAGCTGGACTGGCGTGGGAATCCTGGATATTGGGATGAGACTGTTTTGGGGAGGGCAGTTTGGGATTCTGCAATCCCCACCCCAAAACTCTTGGCTTGGCTAGCAAA
Source organism: Macrostomum hystrix (assembly GCA_950097015.1). Classification (NCBI taxonomy): domain Eukaryota; kingdom Metazoa; phylum Platyhelminthes; family Macrostomidae; genus Macrostomum; species Macrostomum hystrix. Next base: position 7,459,319 of record CATNEN010000007.1, on the reverse strand, counting down.
TGACGGGCCGCCTAGGCTGCACAGAGGATGGGAAAAATAGAGGCATGAGGGGAAAATAATCCTCTCTGTCTCAGGCCCGTACCAGTTGACAACGGACTCAGGCAGGTACTGATTGGATTTGAGTGGAGACGGGAATTCACTTCAGTTGAGTGGCAGCACCGTGGAGTAGATTTCTGAAATTGATTTTCTCATCCTGAAAATGCTTTCTTCATTTTTCCTATCGGTGTCACCGCAGGCTCCAGAGAATTTTTCGGGGGGGACTTGAGAATTGTAAAATTGCTCTTTTCTTTTTTCCAGCTGAATTTCGGCACATTAAAAGTGTCTCAACTTATAATGTACGGGGATTTCGTGACAAATGACGTAAATACCTAAGTTAAATTTGTTAAAACCACATTGAATTCATTCTTTGCTGGAAGCTGCATTTCCTGTTATGATGCTAGCTATGGATCCCGCTGCGATTCTAGCTGCGATTCCTATTATGATTCTTATAGCAACGATTTCTTCTACGATTCTAGCTACGGTTTGTGTTACGATTCTGGCTGTAGTTCTTGTGGCGATTCTAGCTTCGGTTCCTGCTGTGATTCTAGCTTCGGTTCCTGCTGCGATTCTTGCTTCGGTTCCTGCTGCGATTCCAGCTTCGGTTCCTATTATGATTCTTATAGCTACAATTCCTTATACGATTCTAGCTACAGTCCTTGTTACGATTCTAGCTACAGTCCTTGTTACGATTCTAGCTACAGTCCCTGTTACGATTCTAGCTACAGTCCTTGTTACGATTCTAGCTACAGTCCCTGTTACGATTCTAGCTCCAGTCCTTGTTACGATTCTAGCTACAGTCCCTGTTACGATTCTAGCTCCAGTCCTTGTTACGATTCTAGCTACAGTCCCTGTTACGATTCTAGCTCCAGTCCTTGTTACGATTCTAGCTACAGTCCCTGTTACGATTCTAGCTCCAGTCCTTGTTACGATTCTAGCTACAGTCCCTGTTACGATTCTAGCTCCAGTCCTTGTTACGATTCTAGCTACAGTCCCTGTTACGATTCTAGCTCCAGTCCTTGTTACGATTCTAGCTACAGTCCCTGTTACGATTCTAGCTCCAGTCCTTGTTACGATTCTAGCTACAGTCCCTGTTACGATTCTAGCTCCAGTCCTTGTTACGATTCTAGCTACAGTCCCTGTTACGATTCTAGCTCCATGGCTTCTATTACGAGACCTAATTATTATATGATTATATGATTATATGATATACTCGTATGATTATAGCTTGAGTTCCTGTTAAGATCCTGTTGAGCTCTGTTTCCTGCTACGATTGAGACTTCTAACAGAATATTTTTGTCCACAGTTTGAACCGCATTCGTGTTTGGCCTGATATCTCAGCTCGAAATGAATGGCAGGTAGTTTTTATCCGATACAAATGAAATCTGATAAAGGTGCAAGCAAATGCTGGTATTATCAGAAGTCAATAAGGTATCGCATCGCACGGCATTGAAAGTGCATGGATTGAAGATCCCACAGCACTCGAGTCAGCCTTATCCGGGATCCGGGGATCGAGATCTAGCCAGGTAAGCTGGGATTTCGCGAATCCCCGAGCCCATAACAGAGCGAGCGGCTCATCTTACCCGTCAGATTTTGTTCCTCTTTTGTTTTTGCATCCTCTCAAGTGCAGAAGTGCGGCGCGCAGGGATTTGGGAAGAGAAGATGGATATTGACAAAAGAGATTGGCTTTCACATCACGGGACAGGCCGGCTGCACACAAGAGGCGCGAACTGGATTCTCTTTTGTGATGGAGGGCTTTGAGATTTGGAGAACTGAGAGCGGGCGGGCGGGCGGGCGGGCGGGCAGGTGAGGGCGCGGAGCCAGCAGCAAGGCATTTGTCTGCTCAAATGCCCTCCCTGAGTCCGCATTGTGTGTTTGTGTCTTGTGTGGAAGCGTGCGTCTTGCACACAAGTACAGGAACGGCTATGGGGACAGACTGGCTTAGAATAGGATAATTCTCGGTTGCATGTTCCCATTCTGTGTTGCGTGCATGGACACAGGCTCTCATTAGCTGGTGGATAACTCCCGCTATTCCTAACACATACGCGATCCTGCTCGAATAGAACAGCTGCTATTCAGATGTCACTGTCATTGGAAGGAAGCAAAAAATATATAGAGCTTGCTTTCAATTGATTGCCTGGCTTGGAATTGCCTGGCTAAGTAATACTTTTTGTTGATTCTTACTAATTGTACTTTAGTTTTAGTTTTTCATAAATGCAAAAGCAAAAAAAATTGCGCATTTCTACTCATAAGTTTTTGTGAGTAGTAAGTTAAAGCCAACGCGGCCACCTACGCAAGTAGGCAAATAAGGAAGCTGTGAACATTATACTAATAGATTTGATAAGGGAAGCTTCGCACTTCTAACCCGATTCTCGCACCTGTTCGAAAACCCCCGAGCGCTTCAACTCATCTGTTATCCTCTAATTAGCGGGAGTGGCGCGTGGGAACGCGGAGTCAGCGCGAATGTGGCACGAGGGAAATCATGGCGAAGCTGCGTAGGCTCGCGATATCCTAGGGGCGCTTCGTTATGTTTAGTTGTTTGCTATCTAGCCGCGCCCCTGCCTAAACTCTTCTTTAATTTTCTCGTCTGTTCGTCATTTCTCTCGCGCGTGCCTTCACATTTCCAACTTAATCGAGAAGCTGCAATCCGTTCAGACGGGTTAATTCGCTTGGTGACTATGAAGCCGTAATTCAAATTAATTCACGAGTCTACTTTTGCCGCTGTACGCTCCATACGCCCTGCTACTTTGTGGCAGAAGCGGGACAAAGTATAGAATTGATTGTCTCTGTAGAAGATTGCAGAAACATTGCGACCGTCTAGAAGCCTTAGCCTTGTGTTCTGAGCATCTCATGTTGTTGTCAGATGCATATGCTTGTGCTTAAAGAAAATTGGCCAAAATATTGACGTGTACACGAGGAGCAAGGTCAGAACAGAAGAATGTTGGGTTGCAAATTGCTTGCCTCGACAGGATCAGTGTATGTAGACCTAAGACTGAGTGGAGAGGACCATTCTTGGCTAATGTACATGATGTACATCAAATGTACATTTAGGACAGGGCGGAGTGTGAAGAGAGGTTTTATTAGCCAGTGTACATTGAGGGGAAGGGTTGGGTGAAGGCTTTATCTTATAATGTACATTTGACAGTGAAATCCACAGTGGACCATAGATGACTAGCCCTGTGGAGTGTGGACTGACAGACTCCTCCAGTCCAAAAGCGCTTATAAGTAAAAATACGCTCGAACATATTTACCTTTGATTCAACTGGGATTAATGAGCTCTGAATACTCAAACCAGTGACTATAAGCACGGATTGCATACACCGGCTACGGTGCAAATGGTAAAGGAGAACCTGAAGGTTATTTAATAATCTCTTTGATTTTAGGTACAAAAAAGCAAAAGAAAAAATATTCAACTTAAAACAGTTTTAATCTACTTAGTGCCCTACAAAGGAAATATGTGGGCGCATAAATGGAGATGGGTCATTTAAGTCAAGTTAGTGCTAGAATATTTAAGAGCTCGTAATCTCACTAATGAAAGGCATGTCGCAATAACATCGCTGCGTTTCTCGATGAAACGGATATCGAGAAAGAGCAGGCAATAATTAATTTCCGCCATACCTCACTCTCACTTTCAGCCTCACTCTCAGCTATCACTCACTTTCAGCTATCACTCACTCTCAGCTATCACTCACTCTCACCCATCCCTCACTCTCACCCATCCCTCACTCTCACTTTCAGCCTCACTCTCAGCTATCACTCACTCTCAGCTATCACTCACTCTCACCCATCCCTCACTCTCACTTTCAGCCTCACTCTCAGCTATCACTCACTCTCAGCTATCACTCACTCTCACCCATCCCTCACTCTCACTTTCAGCCTCACTCTCAGCTATCACTCACTCTCAGCTATCACTCACTCTCACCCATCCCTCACTCTCACTTTCAGCCTCACTCTCAGCTATCACTCACTCTCACCCATCCCTCACTCTCACCCATCCCTCACTCTCACCCATCCCTCACTCTCACTTTCAGCCTCACTCTCAGCTATCACTCACTCTCACCCATCCCTCCTCTCACCCATCCCTCACTCTCACCCATCCCTCACTCTCAGCTATCACCCACTCTCACCCATCCCTCACTCTCAGCTATCACTCACTCTCACCCATCCCTCCCTCTCACCCATCCCTCCCTCTCACCCATCCCTCCTCTCACCCATCCCTCACTCTCACCCATCCCTCACTCTCAGCTATCACTCACTCTCACCCATCCCTCACTCTCACCCATCCCTCACTCTCACCCATCCCTCACTCTCACCCATCCCTCACTCTCAGCTATCACTCACTCTCACCCATCCCTCACTCTCAGCTATCACTCACTCTCACCCATCCCTCCCTCTCACCCATCCCTCCCTCTCACCCATCCCTCCTCTCACCCATCCCTCACTCTCACCCATCCCTCACTCTCAGCTATCACTCACTCTCACCCATCCCTCACTCTCACCCATCCCTCACTCTCACCCATCCCTCACTCTCACCCATCCCTCACTCTCACCCATCCCTCACTCTCACCCATCCCTCACTCTCACCCATCCCTCACTCTCACCCATCCCTCCCTCTCACCCATCCCTCACTCTCACCTAACCCTCATTCTCACTCGTCACTCACTCTCACACGACATTCACTCTCACCGGCACTCACTCTCACCGGCACTCACTCTCACCGGCACTCACTCTCACCGGCACTCACTCTCACCGGCACTCACTCTCACCGGCACTCACTCTCACCGGCACTCACTCTCACCGGCACTCACTCTCACCGGCACTCACTCTCACCGGCACTCACTCTCACCGGCACTCACTCTCACCGGCACTCACTCTCACCGGCACTCACTCTCACCGGCACTCACTCTCACACGTCACTCACTCTCACACGTCACTCACTCTCACCGGCACTCACTCTCACCCGTCACTCGCCCTCACTGTGATAAGATTCAAGTGCTAAGCTGCCTCCTTAAACTGCAGCCACCTCAAAAAGGCATTAAATGAAAATTCTCTCTAGTTCGCATGCAACCCAATTCCCTTGATGATGCCAGCCAATGCTTCTGTTCTGATGAGGGTGAAGCAAAAACACGCTGTCTCCAATATCCATGGCGGGGCGGGGCGCTGCTGAGCAGACGGGCTGCGTCTCATCGATGTCTGCTCCCCAATTTGGGAATATTATCCCCCGTAGGGAAAGCTATTAAGAGGCAGATATGATATGTTTTTGCTACGGTGGAAAAGCCGCACATTAATTAGGCTTTTAACCATCCGAGGGCCCGCGGACTCAGACATTGGGCACGGCTGCTTTTGTCTGCGCCTGATCTATGCTGAGCAGTACTCATTGCGTTCCCAACCCAACTCGCCAGAACAATAAAGTCTAGAATATGAGAGGCCGTTATTGAATATCAGGCAGAAGGCAGTGGAAAATGCAATATCAGCTGCCTTTTCTCGGCGTCTCAACGGGTAGCTCGGAGCTCGGGAGCTTTTAGCCGTGATGAAGCTCATGATGAGGTCTGGGGTGGATGGTTTGGAGTGGCTGAATGGGCGGGGAAGAGAAAAACAAAAGAATTCTCATCAAGCTGCGCGTCGAACAGAAAGTAGAAAGCGAATGAAATGCTGGCCCTGCTGGCTGGCAGTCGCAATCAAATATAACAAAGCGCAAAAGAAGCGGACGCGCATGCAGGAATAGCGAAATAAAGTGTGTCGAGTCGACATCCGGTTGCTCATAAACTGTCTTGAAAGGGTCTGTCACGCTGCGACAGTCGAGATTTGGCAGAACTGCCACAATTGAATGGAAGATCGGAAATGCCTGACAGAGGAAATTCAGAAAACAGAATTAGTAAAATTATATAAAACATGGTGGAGATATGAGGGCAATCGGGAATTGGATATAGACAGAAAGAGAGGAGAGGGGGAGAATAAGTAGAGACTGAGAGGCAGGGAAAAGAGGAGATGAGAGAATAAGAAGAGACTGAGAGGCAGGGAAGAGAGGAGAGGGGGAGAATAAGTAGAGACTGAGAGGCAGGGAAGAGAGGAGAGGGGAGAATAAGAAGAGACTGAGAGGCAGGGAAGAGAGGAGATGGGAGAATAAGAAGAGACTGAGAGGCAGGGAAGAGAGGAGACGATGAGTAGGAGGAGAGGTAGGGAACAGAGACCTTTGTGAGACAAGGCTAAAAGTAAGGATAGAGAAGCGATTAAGAATGGAAAGCGTGACAAAGGTAAACAACGATTCTCGGAAACGATAAGCGATGAATGAAACCCGAGAGGGACCGTGAAAAAGAAGCGTCTGCTTACAAGCCTGCGGATGACATATGGGAAGCCAGGATGCTAGGATGATGAAGGGATACGGAAGGACAAGGCGCGGAGGGTGGGCTCCTGTCAGGTGACGGAGGCTAGGGAAATAATAATTAAGTGCCGATCAGTCGGGACTGCGCCTGGCGCGATTGGCCAGCCGGTCGAGATTGGAGCGGTTGGGGTGGATGGGAGGGTGGAGATGACGGGGGCAGAAAAAGACGCGGTAGTTTAATCTCAGCTGCAGACTGTGTCAGACAGGAGAAAGGGTTCTTAAAACACGACGCGCCTGGCAGCGCAAGACAGCTGGCTAGTTTTTTCAACCTCGTCATTAAGTCATAAATAACTCGTTGTAACTCGGAAATTATCTGGACTCGCTGCGGCATGGGTAAGTGCAAAGAGCTGATGATGTTCGACTGAAAATTTCTGCGTAAAAATAGCCGTTATAAAATGCTTTAAATCGCGCTTTCGATTCTTATATCAAATTGCATGATGCTAGAGGTTGCGAGACTTGAGGTGGCTGCATAAACTCCGTAGGAAAAGTTCCGCGGGTTGGAGGATTGGGGTGGTTGCCTGAATTCCTCGGGTTGGAGGGTTGGGGTGGCTGCCTGAATTCATTGGGTTGGAGGATTGGGGTGGCTGCCTGAATTCCTTGGGTTGGAGGATTGGGGTGGGTGTCTGAATTCCTCGGGTTGGGGGCTTGGGGTGGGTGCCTGAATTCCTTGGGTTGGAGGATTGGGGTGGCTGCCTGAATTCCTCGCGTTGGAGGCTTGGGGTGGCTGCCTGAATTACTCGAGTTGGAGGCTTGGGGTGGCTGCCTGAATTCCTCAGGTTGGAGGGTTGGGGTGGTTGCCTGAATTCCTCGGGTTGGAGGCTTGGGGTGGTTGCCTGAATTCCTCGGGTTGGAGGCTTGGGGTGGTTGCCTGAACTCCGCGGGTTGGAGTTCGGAGTTATTTCCGGAGTGTTGGTTTGCTCAACAAGACTCAATCGGCCATCTCTCATTGAATCCCGCAGCCTCGGCCAAGAAGCAGTTCCTGCAGACGCACGAGGTCATCGACCTGTTGAACCGTCGCCCCCTGGGCCCGCTGGAGTACTCGCTGTTCACCGCCTACGGTATCGCCATGCTGTGGTCCCTCGGCGCCAATGGCCTGTTCATTGTCATGGGCCTGCGATATCGGCAGCTCAGGCAGCGGCTGCCCAAGCTGATGGTGAGCCTGGCCGCCTCAAATCTGCTGGTCACGACTGTCTGCATGCCAGCAGCCGTGTGCTACCTGGTCTATCACACCTGGCCACTGGGCAAGGCAGGCTGCAAGCTGATGCACTTCACTGAGGGTGAGTGGCCCTAAAATCCCGGTAATTGAAGAATAAATGCGAACATGCCGGCCAAATCCGGGCGGAAATAGAAAGGCAAACAAGGCTGTCAATGTAAACAAAAAATGTCAAAACACGGCTGATAAGAGCAGACGCGGAAATGAATAAAGGCGAATGTAAAGGACAGACTCCCTGCCTTACCCTTGCTGAATGTTTCATCCCCGACTACAGGGCTCGATAATCCCCTCAAGCTAACCATAACACCTCCGAATACTTGAAGCATTCGTCTAGATACTGCCCCGCCTTCTTGTCTGCGAGGTAAAAAGCATCAGGTAAAGGACAATCTGTTTTTGCTTCTCTTTGTGAGAACCCGCATGCAACCCAATAGCTGAGAACAGAACCCGTTGACGACTGCAGCACTTTGACGGGGAGTCTGTGCTAAGCTATACGGCCTGAAACCGCTTGCTTTCGTGGTTGAGAAAAATCAAAGGTTAAGAGAGGCATGCAGCCAGAGAGGAAGCAGAGGCGACAGGCGTGATGACTGCAGCCGCCGCCGTCTCCCTATATTTGAAAGTGTCAGCCGTAACGATTCGGAGGCACAGAGAGCGAGAGACAGAGAGAGAGAAGTTGAGCGATGCAGAAAAAACAGGGCGCTCAGATTTCAGATGTGTGCTCAAGGTGCTCAAGGAGGCTCTCTAGGGCGGAGCACTTGAGGTGGCCAAGGCAGATAATAATGCACCAGTATTCCAGACTCCATCCCACATGGAATGCCTCAGTATTCCAGACTCTATCCCACATGGAATGCCTGAGTATTCCAGACTCTATCCCACATGGAATGCCTCAGTATTCCAGACTCCATCCCACATGGAATGCCTCAGTATTCCAGACTCTATCCCACATGGAATGCCTGAGTATTCCAGACTCTATCCCACATGGAATGCCTGAGTATTCCAGACTCTATCCCACATGGAATGCCTCAGTATTCCAGACTCTATCCCACATAGAATGCCTGAGTATTCCAGACTCTATCCCACATGGAATGCCTCAGTATTCCAGACTCCATCCCACATGGAATGCCTCAGTATTCCAGACTCTATCCCACATGGAATGCCTCAGTATTCCAGACTCCATCCCACATGGAATGCCTCAGTATTCCAGACTCCATCCCACATGGAATGCCTCAGTATTCCAGACTCCATCCCACATGGAATGCCTCAGTATTCCAGACTCCATCCCACATGGAATGCCTCAGTATTCCAGACTCCATCCCACATGGAATGCCTCACTATTACGCAGTGCTGCAGCTATCGGCTGGACAAAGGAAGCAGACAGAATTAGAACTGGTGTTAATCCCTGTCCCGCAATCCCAATCAGCTACTATTCCGATCCCAGACGGACTGCCTAGCCGATCCAGTTTCAAAGGAGGGATTCCAAATAGTGGGGATTTCGGAGGATTTGCTGGATCGAGACTTAAAATAACATCTCGAGCTTCCTTTGTCGCTTCCTCTATTTTAGTCTGAGACGCAAAAATCTGAGCTTCTGAAAGTGATTTTAATTTTCTCGTTTTGCTTTTGTTCAAAGGGTGTTTAATTAATTCCAGACTCCAAAGTCAAATTAAAGACGGCATCAGCTGAGTTCGCAGTTTATGTGGAGTGTTTGTGACGGCTTTGGATTAACATGGAAATTAATATAGGATCGAACAGAAACTTCCTGGATGGAAGGCTGCTGGATGGAAGGATGCTGGATGGAAGGATGCTGGATGGAAGGATGCTGGATGGAAGGCTGCTGGATGGAAGGCTGCTGGATGCAAGGCTGCTGGGTGGAAGGCTGCTGGATGGAAGGCTGCTGGATAGAAGGCTTCTAGATGGAAGGCTGCTGGATGGAAGGCTGCTGGATGGAAGGCTGCTGGATGGAAAGCTGCTGGATGGAAGGCTGCTGGATAGAAGGCAGCGGTATGGATGGCTGCTGGATGGAAGGCTGCTGGATGGAAGGCTGCTGGATGGAAGGCTGCTGGATGGAAGGCTGCTGGATGGAAGGCTGCTGGATGGAAGGCTGCTGGATGGAAGGCTGCTGGATGGAAGGCTGCTGGATGGAAGGCTGCTGGATGGAAGGCTGCTGGATGGAAGGCTGCTGGATGGAAGGCTGCTGGATGGAAGGCTGCTGGATGGAAGGCTGCTGGATGGAAGGCTGCTGGATCCTGGATGGAAGGCTGCTGGATGGAAGGCTGCTGGATAGAAGGCTGCTGGATGGAAGGCTGCGGGATCCTGGATGGAAGGCTGCTGGATGGAAGGCTGCTGGATGGAAGGCTGCTGGATGGACGGCTGATGTATTGAGAATTCCCCATTTCTTTTCGGACACAATTCCTAATCTTTAACCCACCCGCGAAACCATCTGCAGGCGTGGCCATAATCTCAAACGTATTCTCTTTGGTTGCCATGGCAATTCTGCGCGCCAGGGGGTTCCGCCTGCAGGAGCCGGTGAAGCAGCGCCAGCTGAGCCGTCGCCGCCTCGCCCTTCTGCTGCTGTTGGTCTGGGGCGGCGCGGCTGTCCTGGCCTCGCCGAACATCTTCATCAGGTCAACCGTGACCTACGGCCTCCAGAGCATGCAGGAGTTCATGCAAGGCAAAGGCTCTGGCGGGAACGGCGGCAGCCATGCCGGAGGCGGCGGGGGTCGCTTGAACAGCACGGGAAGCTCGCCCGCCAGACCTGGCGACGATCAGCCCTGCGGTAAGATCTGCATAACTTTCTGCGACGAGTACTGGGGCGACAGCCCGTGGGCACGTCGGCTGTACTCGCTGCTGCTGCTGCTGCTTGTGTTCTGCATGCCCTGCGCCGTCATCTCCGCCTGCTACTGCTTCATCACGGCCAGCATCGCCGCACTGGCGCGCCTGCTGAGCCAGCCGGTGCAGCCGCCGAACGCCGAGGAGCTTCAACAGTGGCGGCCAAGGCCACAGCGGCCGCCAACGCCGCAGCAGCTGGCGCCGCCGAGTCCGAATCTGCTGCACCCGAACCGCTGCCTCATGCTGAACCTGAACCAACACCAGCACCACCAGCCGCTGCAGTTCTCCGCCAGCGCTCCGGCCAGTCCAACCAATGGGGGAACAGTCGGCGACGCCGGCGCTATGGGCAGTCCTGTAGAGCTAAGCACAGGCCTCAGCCGCTTTCACAGTCAGGATCGGCTGAATCCGTGCGTGTCGTCCTTCACGGACCAGATCCAGGCCAGCGAGTCGCACAGCAGCGTGCCCTCGCAGTACCAGGCCAGCGTGGCACACCAGTCCACGAAGCGCGCCGTCCACACCCTCGTACTGCTGGTCGCCTGCTTCGTTGTCTGCTGGCTGCCGGTGAACCTCGTCGGCATCTGGATCGACTTCTCCGGCGGCAGCGGCGGCCAGCAGCGCCGCGATCCGAGGCCGCCCTTCCGCGGCCGGCTCCGCATGGTGGGCGGCCGGCCGGAGGCGGACAGGCCGGTCGAGGAGAGCATCTACAGTGTGGCGCTGTTCCTCGGCCATCTGCACAGCGCGGTCTCCCCCGTGTGCTATTGGTGCCTCAACAAGAGCTTTCGGCGCCATTTGAACGCCCTGGCCTCGCGCCTCTGCAGCCGGGCAGTAAAACGATTCGGCAGCCGGCGGGGCGACCGACGCCGAGGAAGAGGCGGCGACGGGGGCGGCTGTGCCGACGGCGGCGGCGGAGGCGGCGGAAACTGCGGGGGCGCAGGGCACGCAGGCCAAGGCGGTGGACTTGACGGTGCCGGATGCGCCGGCGGAGGCGGTGCTGGCGGCGGCTGCGACGGCGGCTGCGCTATTCCGCTGGTGATCCCAGACGATGCCGCGCCAGAGGGCCGAACGACCGTCGCCGTTGCCGCCGCGGTGGCCGCCTGCGGATTCGCCAGCTGCCCATCTTCGGAGACGGAGTCGGCCCGGATCCTGGCCGGGAAGCTGCGCCTGGTCGGACTGTGACTCGGGTATTCGACATGCTCGTCTGCTGATCATTATGCACTTTTACCGAGATGGGGAAACGAGTTATATTGAAATTAAACACTAGGACACAGGTGTGAGTGGCAGAGCGGTAAAAGCGTTTGCCTCTCGCAACAAAGCTCGATTCCGTTCGCGTAATGTGGCTTGTCGTGCAATTTGCTCCCTTGAGGTCCAACCTCCAAGGCGCAGAGAAAGTGTACACTGCCTGACATTCAGAAAGTCAGGGCAGGTGTACACACCTGTGTGAGCGTATCCCTGCGCACGGCATCTGTGTGTGTGTGTGTGCTCAGGAGTCAGCAAAATGGGCAGAATTGCCTCCTCGCTGGTCGCAGGTCTGGTGTCACCAAATGATGCGCCATTGCCTGCAGCCCTCCTGCACTTATTTTTATAGCAAACATTAGGACACAAGCAAATTTGATAAAAAATCCTCTTTCTGATTCCAAACTTTGAAATGATTCAAAATGCAGCATTGCTTAATTCAAATTCTCATGACTATAATTTTTATTCCGCTGAAACTCAATGGATTCGTGATCTTTTATTTATGACAGCTAATCACAATTTTTATGTAACTCAAAGAATATCCTCGATGGTTGTTGCTACGACAAATTTACAATGGAATTGCAACGGAATTCCAACGGAAATCCATGAGATTCCTTCTAACGGAATTCAAAGGGAATTCCAACGGAATTCAAAGAGAATTCCAACGGAAAGCCAAGGGAATTCCAGCGGAAATCCAAGGGAATTCCAGCGGAAATCCAAGGGAATTCCAGCGGAAATCCAAGGGAATTCCAGCGGAAATCCAAGGGAATTCCAGCGGAAATCCAAGGGAATTCCAGCGGAAATCCAAGGGAATTCCAGCGGAAATCCTAGAGAATTCCAGCGGAAATCCAAGGGAATTCCAGCGGAAATCCAAGGGAATTCCAGCGGAAATCCAAGAGAATTCCAGCGGAAATCCAAGGGAATTCCAACGGAAATCCGAGGAAATTCTAACGGAAATTCCATGGGAAATATAAGAAAATTCCAGCAATAACCGAAGGTACAGCGTAATTTCAACACCCACAAAACTAAAGAAAATCATTGGACATTTCTACATATACAATATAAGCATTTTGTAAATTTTTGTGTTTCGAATGATAGCAAGATCCTTATGCCCAAGAACAGGAATTTCCTTTAAGAAACTAATAGATTGATGTAAGAGCATCATGGCTAGCTGATGTTTTTTAGAGCACTTCTCAATGTTTTTTCACTCCTGCTTCTGTCGTCTCGTCAGTAGTAAACAAAAACGGATACAAAAGTCAATTTTGTGTGACCCTCCTCAGTTCAGCACTAAAGTAAATTCATTTCTGTAAACTGTTTGACTAAATTATGCTGTTCTCCTACTTGAAAGGTCTAAAACATTCGCACTCAACTGATAAATAGCCAGAATTATATTTTTCACAATTGAAATAAACAATTATGTGTGTTTGTCTGCGAGCACTGAAATGCATATTCAAAGGCTGCTGGATGGAAGGCTGCTGGATGGAAGGCTGCTGGATGGAAGGCTGCTGGATGGAAGGCTGCTGGATGGAAGGCTGCTGGATAGAAGGCAGCGGTATGGAATGCTGCTGGATGGAAGGCTGCTGGATGGAAGGCTGCTGGATGGAAGGCTGCTGGATGGAAGGCTGCTGGATGGAAGGCTTCTAGATGGAAGGCTGCTGGATGGAAGGCTGCTGGATGGAAGGCTGCTGGATGGAAGGCTGCTGGATAGAAGGCTTCTAGATGGAAGGCTGCTGGATGGAAGGCTGCTGGATGGAAGGCTGCTGGATGGAAGGCTGCTGGATGGAAGGCTGCTGGATGGAAGGCTGCTGAATGGAAGGCTGCTGGATAGAAGGCTTCTAGATGGAAGGCTGCTGGATGGAAGGCTGCTGGATAGAAGGCTGCTGGATGGAAGGCTGCTGGATAGAAGGCTGCTGGATGGAAGGCTGCTGGATGGAAGGCTGCTGGGTGGAAGGCTGCTGGATGGAAGGCTGCTGGATGGAAGGCTGCTGGATGGAAGGCTGCTGGATGGAAGGCTGCTGCATGGAAGGCAGTGGTATGGAAGGCTGCTGGAAGGAAGGCTGCTGTATGGAAGGCTGCTGGATAGAAGGCAGCGGTATGGAATGCTGCTGGATGGAAGGCTGCTGGATGGAAGGCTGCTGGATTGAAGGCTGCTGGATGGAAGGCTGTTGGATGGAAGGCTGCTGGATAGAAGGCTGCTGGATGGAAGGCTGCTGAATGGAAGGCTGCTGGATGGAAGGCTGCTGGATGGAAGGCTTCTAGATGGAAGGCTGCTGGATGGAAGGCTGCTGGATGGAAGGCTGCTGGATAGAAGGCTGCTGGATGGAAGGCTGCTGGATGGAAGGCTGCTGGATGGAAGGCTGCTGGATGGAAGGCTGCTGGCTGGAAGGCTGCTGGATGGAAGGCTGCTGGATGGAAGGCTGCTGGATGGAAGGCTGCTGGATGGAAGGCTGCTGGATGGAAGGCTGCTGGATAGAAGGCTGCTGGATGGAAGGATGCTGGATGGAAGGATGCTGGATGGAAGGATGCTGGAATGAGGCTGCTAAGTAGAATGTTTGATATGGGAGGTGTCTAAAGAAAAATTGTGCATCAAATTTGAAGTCCAAGATTCGGGGGGAGGTATAATTATAAAACGGAGCAGCTAATGCAGGCTGCTGGTGTAATTAAAGGATTGCCGGGACTCATTGAGTTGTGGATCGCACAATGAGAAATGGAACTAAGTCTCAGGAACACCTGTTCCATTTTAGGCTGAGAAAAAATAATAATTATTATGAGATCTTCATTTGTACTTGCTACAGGGAGCACACTATATTCATATAGTGAGTGAAATGGCCCTGGGTTAACGTTGCAGAACGTTCTGTAGAAGTGCTACTTTGTCGTCACTATGCAAGTCAGTCAAACAGCCGCAGAAAGGTCGAAAGAATTTACAAAGTAAAGAAAGCGAACAACAACAAAAAGGGTAGGCGGCGCTTTTAAAAACCGTGTACTGCTGTTCAGTCCATGGACTGGCGGGGAAATTCAGTAGATATAAAAGTTAATTAGAAGTCAACTGTCAACCATAATAACAACAGACTCTGTACGACAGTTTTGGAAAAAATTCGGACAGCCAAATGTCTTGAAAACCAAACTTGTCGATTTGAATGGCACTGTTACTTGGAGATTTAAGTTTTAAATATTAGATAGGAACTAGCATGTTTTGCCCCCCTTCGGGGAGCAGAAATATTTTTAATTCGTCTTGTATATACTGTTTAGCAGCTGAATTTACAGCTTTTTAAAGCTAAAATAAACCCCCAGTTGACAATGATCCCCCAGTTGACAATGATCCCCCAGTTGATGATGATCCCCCAGTTGACAATGATCCCCCAGTTGACAATGAACCCCCAGTTGACAATGATCCCCAGTTGACAATGATCCCCCAGTTGATGATGATCCCCCAGTTGACAATGATCCCCCAGTTGACAATGAACCCCCAGTTGACAATGATCCCCAGTTGACAATGATCCCCCAGTTCACAATGATCCCCTTGTTGACAATGATCCCCCAGTTGACAATGATCCCACAGTTGACAATGATCCCCCAGTTGATGATGATCCCCCAGTTGACAATGATCACCCAGTTGACAATGATCCCCCAGTTGACAATGATCCCCCAGTTGACAATGATCCCCCAGTTGACAATGAACACCCATTTGACAATCATTCCCAAGTTGACAATGATCCCCCAGTTGATAATGATACCCCAGTTGACAATGATCCCTCAGTTGACAATGATCCCCCAGTTGACAATGATCACCCAGTTGACAATGATCCCCCAGTTGACAATGATCCCCCAGTTGATGATGATCCCCCAGTTGACAATGATCCCCCAGTTGACAATGAACCCCCAGTTGACAATGATCCCCAGTTGACAATGATCCCCCAGTTGATGATGATCCCCCAGTTGACAATGATCCCCCAGTTGACAATGAACCCCCAGTTGACAATGATCCCCAGTTGACAATGATCCCCCAGTTCACAATGATCCCCTTGTTGACAATGATCCCCCAGTTGACAATGATCCCACAGTTGACAATGATCCCCCAGTTGATGATGATCCCCCAGTTGACAATGATCACCCAGTTGACAATGATCCCCCAGTTGACAATGATCCCCCAGTTGACAATGATCTCACAGTTGACAATGATCCCCCAGTTTACAATGATCCCCCAGTTGACAATGATCCCCCAGTTGACAATGATCACCCAGTTGACAATGATCTCACAGTTGACAATGATCCCCCAGTTGACAATGATCCCTCAGATGACAATGATCCCCCAGTTGACAATGATCACCCAGTTGATGATGATCCCCCAGTTGATAATGATACCCCAGTTGACAATGATCCCCCAGTTGACAATGATCCCCCAGTTGACAATGATCTCCCAGTTGACAATGATCCCCCAGTTGACAATGAACACCCATTTGACAATCATTCCCAAGTTGACAATGATCCCCCAGTTGACAATGTTCCCCCAGTTGACAATGATCCCCAGTTGACAATGATCCCCCAGTTCACAATGATCCCCTTGTTGACAATGATCCCCCAGTTGACAATGATCCCACAGTTGACAATGATCCCCCAGTTTACAATGATCCCCCAGTTGATGATGATCCCCCAGTTGACAATGATCCCCCAGTTGACAATGATCCCCCAGTTGACAATGATCCCCCAGTTGACAATGATCTCACAGTTGACAATGATCCCCCAGTTGACAATGATCCCCAGTTGACAATGATCCCCCAGTTGACAATGATCCCCCAGTTGACAATGATCTCACAGTTGACAATGATCCCCCAGTTGACAATGATCCCCAGTTGACAATGATCCCCCAGTTGACAATGATCACCCAGTTGACAATGATCCCCCAGTTGACAATGATCCCCCAGTTGACAATGATCCCCCATTTGATGAGGACTCCTTATTGATGATGATGCCCAGTTGACAATGTTGCCCAGTTAATTTTTATATTAGCTTCTTTTGTAGAAAATTGAGAAGAACAACAATTAAATGATTATTAGGCAAAATATTTATCATACAAATTATATCATTATGACGTTATGAGATAACAAACTCAAAATTCAATTCAATGACAAAAGAAAAATTTTGCCATGATTCAAACGCTGGTTTAGCCATGATTCAGACTCTGGTTTAGCCATGATTCATACTATGGTTTAGCCATGATTCAAACTCTGGTTTAGCCATGATTCAGACTCTGGTTTAGCCATGATGCAAACTCTGGTTTAGCCATGATTCAAACTCTGGTTTAGCCATGATTCGGACTCTGGTTTAGCCATGATTCAGACTCTGGTTTAGCCATGATTCAGACTCTGGTTTAGCCATGATTCAGACGCTGGTTTAGCCATGATTCAGACGCTGGTTTAGCTATGATTTAAACTCTGTTTTAGCCATGATTCAGACTCTGGTTTTGCCATGATTCAGACTCTGGTTTAGCCATGATTCAGACTATGGTTTAGCCATGATTCAGACTCTGGTTTAGCCATGATTCAGACCCTGGTTTAGCCATGATTCAAACTCTGGTTTAGCCATGATTCAGACTCTGGTTTAGCCATGATTTAAACTCTGTTTTAGCCATGATTCAGACCCTGGTTTAGCCATGATTCAAACTCTGGTTTAGCCATGATTCAGACTCTGGTTTTGCCATGATTCAAACTCTGGTTTAGCCATGATTCAGACTCTGGTTTAGCCATGATTCAGATTCAGACTCTGGTTTAGCCATGATTCAAACTCTGGGTTAGCCATGATTCAAAATCTGGTTTAGCCATGATTCAAACTCTGGTTTAGCCATGATTCAGACTCTGGTTTAGCCATGATTCAAACTCTGGTTTAGCCATGATTCAGACGCTGGTTTAGCCATGATTCAGACTCTGGTTTAGCCATGATTCAAAGTCTGGGTTAGCCATGATTCAAACTCTGGTTTAGCCATGATTCAAACTCTGGGTTAGCCATGATTCAGACTCTGGTTTAGCCATGATTCAGACTCTGGTTTAGCCATGATTCAGACTCTGGTTTAGCCATGATTCAAACTCTGGTTTAGCCATGATTCAGACGCTGGTTTAGCCATGATTCAGACTCTGGTTTAGCCATGATTCAAAGTCTGGGTTAGCCATGATTCAAACTCTGGTTTAGCCATGATTCAAACTCTGGGTTAGCCATGATTCAAACTCTGGTTTAGCCATGATTCAGACTCTGGTTTAGCCATGATTCAGACTCTGGTTTAGCCATGATTCAAACTCTGGTTTAGCCATGATTCAGACCCTGGTTTAGCCATGATTCAAACTCTGGTTTAGCCATGATTCAGACTCTGGTTTAGCCATGATTCAGACTCCAGTTTAGCCATGATTCAGACTCTGTTTTAGCCATGATTCAAGCTCTGGTTTAGCCATGATTCAGACGCTGGTTTAGCCATGATTCAAGCTCTATTTTTGCCATGATTCAAACTCTGGTTTAGCCATGATTCAGACGCTGGTTTAGCCATGATTCAAGCTCTATTTTTGCCATGATTCAAACTCAGGTTTGCTATGATTTATGATATTTTATTTACGAAACGAAAAAAAAAATCAAAATAATCTTCAATCACTACTGGCTGAAAATTAGTCTAAATGATTTGACGCAGTGCAGAATCGAACCCTAGCCTAGCCTATAACCTATTCCTAGTGCCTACACATCGGCTATTCCGACTGTTGGTTGGTGGGTGCAAAAATCAGCCTTATAAAATGAATTCTCAAAGTTCTGGCTTTGTACAATGAAGTGAGAAAATAGAGTACACTCAGTCTCGCGGTTGGTTGTGTACATTTATTTCAAATTTGTCTCCAGAGTGCAGGCTTCTAACTCAGTCAGCGAGGGGGTGTTGCGCAATTTGACGATGCAATTCCAATTCAGCGGCAGTGAGTAAAATTCTCAATAGGCCAAGATGGTTTGACCTTTGAAAAATCATGTTTTTCGAATATTTAATCCCTTTAGCAATAAAGTTAGGCTTAATAAAAATACGTGTAAAATTGTCCCCATATTTGGCATCTTTTGGTGAAGAAATGGTGAAAATCGGTTGAGCCGTTCGGGAGAAAATCAATTACAACCAAGTAAGTAAACAGTTCATTTTTAGTATATTGGACTAGCAAGTTTTGCCCCCCTTCGGGGAGCAGAAATATTTTGATTTCGTCCAGTATACACTTTTTAGCAGCTGCATTTTCAGCCTTTTTACGCTACAATGATCAGTTGACAATGATCCCCCAGTTGATAAAGATCCCCCAGTTGACAATAATCCCCCAGTTGATAATGATCCCCCAGTTGACAATGATCCCCCCGTTGACAATAATCCCCCAATTGATGATGATCACGCAGTTGATTATGATCCCCCAGTTGACAATAATCCCTCAATTGATGATGATCACGCAGTTGACAATGATCCCCCAGTTAATGATGACTCCCCATTGATGATGATCCCCAGTTGACAATGTTCCCACAGCTGACAATGATCCCCGAGTTGACAATAATCCCCCAATTGATGATGATCACGCAGTTGACAATGATCCCCCAGTTAATGATGACTCCCCATTGATGATAATCTCCAGTTGACAACGTTCCCCCAGTTGACAATGTTCCCACAGTTGACAATGATCCCCCAGTTGATGATGATCAACAAGTTGACAATGATCCCCCCAGTTCACAATGATCCTCCGGGTGATGATAAACCCCCAGTTGACAATGATCCCCAGATGACAATGATCCCCCAGTTGACATTGACAATGATCTCCCAGTTGACAATGATCCCCCAGTTGACAATTATCCCCCAGTTAACCATGATCCCGCATTTGATGATGACTCCCCAGTTGACAATTATCCCCCAGTTGACAACTATCCCCCCGTTGACAATGATCCTCCAGTTGACCATGATCCCCCAGTTGACGATTATCCCCCAGTCGACAATTATCTCTCAGTTGACTATGATCCCCCATTGATGGTGATCCCAGTTGACAATGTTCCCCCAGTTGAACATGATCCCCTAGTTGACAATGATCCCCTAGTTGATTATGATCCCGCATTTGGTGATGTTTCCCCGTGACAATTGTCCCCCAGTTGACAATTATCCCCCAGTTGCCAATGATCCTCCAGTTGACAATGATCCCCCAGTTGACAATTATCCCCCAGTTTACCATGATCCCCCAGTTGACGATTATCCACCAGTTCTGGTTTAGCAATGATTCAAACGCTGGGTTAGCCATGATTCAAACTCTGGTTTTGCCATGATTCAAACTCTGGTTTAGCCATGATTTAGACTCTGGTGTAGCCATGATTCAGACTCTGGTTTAGCCATGATTCAGACTCTGGTTTAGCCATGATTCAGACTCTGGTTTAGCCATGATTCAGACTCTGGTTTAGCCATGATTCAGACTCTGGTTTAGCCATGATTCAGACTCTGGTTTTGCCATGATTCAAACTCTGGTTTAGCCATGATTCAGACTCTGGTTTAGCCATGATTCAAACTCTGGGTTAGCCATGATTCAAAATCTGGTTTAGCCATGATTCAAACTCTGGTTTAGCCATGATTCAGACTCTGGTTTAGCCATGATTCAAACTCTGGTTTAGCCATGATTCAGACGCTGGTTTAGCCATGATTCAGACTCTGGTTTAGCCATGATTCAAAGTCTGGGTTAGCCATGATTCAAACTCTGGTTTAGCCATGATTCAAACTCTGGGTTAGCCATGATTCAGACTCTGGTTTAGCCATGATTCAGACTCTGGTTTAGCCATGATTCAGACTCTGGTTTAGCCATGATTCAAACTCTGGTTTAGCCATGATTCAGACGCTGGTTTAGCCATGATTCAGACTCTGGTTTAGCCATGATTCAAAGTCTGGGTTAGCCATGATTCAAACTCTGGTTTTGCCATGATTCAAACTCTGGTTTAGCCATGATTCAAACTCTGGTTTAGCCATGATTCAGAATCTAGTTTAGCCATGATTCAGACGCTGGTTTAGCTATGATTCAGACTCTGGTGTAGCCATGATTCAGACTCTGGTTTAGCCATGATTCAGACTCTGGTTTAGCCATGATTCAGACTCTGGTTTAGCCATGATTCAGACTCTGGTTTAGCTATGATTCAAACTCTGGTTTAGCCATGATTCAGACTCTGGTTTAGCCATGATTCAGACTCTGGTTTAGCTATGATTCAGACTCTGGTGTAGCCATGATTCAGACTCTGGTTTAGCCATGATTCAGACTCTGGTGTAGCCATGATTCAGACTCTGGTTTAGCCATGATTCAGACTCTGGTTTAGCCATGATTCAGACTCTGGTTTAGCCATGATTCAAACTCTGGTTTAGCCATGATTCAGACTCTGGTGTAGCCATGATTCAGACTCTGGTTTAGCTATGATTCAAACTCTGGTTTAGCCATGATTCAGACTCTGGTTTAGCCATGATTCTGACTCTGGTTTAGCCATGATTCAGACTCTGGTTTAGCTATGATTCAGACTCTGGTGTAGCCATGATTCAGACTCTGGTTTAGCCATGATTCAGACTCTGGTTTAGCCATGATTCAGACTCTGGTTTAGCCATGATTCAGACTCTGGTTTAGCTATGATTCAAACTCTGGTTTAGCCATGATTCAGACTCTGGTTTAGCCATGATTCAGACTCTGGTTTAGCCATGATTCAAACTCTGGTTTAGCCATGATTCAGACTCTGGTGTAGCCATGATTCAGACTCTGGTTTAGCTATGATTCAAACTCTGGTTTAGCCATGATTCAGACCCTGGTTTAGCCATGATTCAAACTCTGGTTTAGCCATGATTCAGACTCTGGTTTAGCCATGATTTAAACTCTGTTTTAGCCATGATTCAGACCCTGGTTTAGCCATGATTCAAACTCTGGTTTAGCCATGATTCAGACTCTGGTTTTGCCATGATTCAGACTCTGGTTTAGCCATGATTCAGACTCTGGTTTAGCCATGATTCAGACTCTGGTTTAGCCATGATTCAAACTCTGGTTTAGCCATGATTCAAGCTCTGGTTTAGCCATGATTCAGACGCTGGTTTGGCCATGATTCAAGCTCTATTTTTGCCATGATTCAGACTCTGGTGTAGCCATGATTCAAACTCTGGTTTAGCCATGATTCAGACTCTGGTTTAGCCATGATTCAGACTCTGGTTTAGCCATGATTCAGACTCTGGTTTAGCTATGATTCAAACTCTGGTTTAGCCATGATTCAGACTCTGGTTTAGCCATGATTCAGACTCTGGTTTAGCTATGATTCAGACTCTGGTGTAGCCATGATTCAGACTCTGGTTTAGCCATGATTCAGACTCTGGTGTAGCCATGATTCAGACTCTGGTTTAGCCATGATTCAGACTCTGGTTTAGCCATGATTCAGACTCTGGTTTAGCCATGATTCAAACTCTGGTTTAGCCATGATTCAGACTCTGGTGTAGCCATGATTCAGACTCTGGTTTAGCTATGATTCAAACTCTGGTTTAGCCATGATTCAGACTCTGGTTTAGCCATGATTCTGACTCTGGTTTAGCCATGATTCAGACTCTGGTTTAGCTATGATTCAGACTCTGGTGTAGCCATGATTCAGACTCTGGTTTAGCCATGATTCAGACTCTGGTTTAGCCATGATTCAGACTCTGGTTTAGCCATGATTCAGACTCTGGTTTAGCTATGATTCAAACTCTGGTTTAGCCATGATTCAGACTCTGGTTTAGCCATGATTCAGACTCTGGTTTAGCCATGATTCAAACTCTGGTTTAGCCATGATTCAGACTCTGGTGTAGCCATGATTCAGACTCTGGTTTAGCTATGATTCAAACTCTGGTTTAGCCATGATTCAGACCCTGGTTTAGCCATGATTCAAACTCTGGTTTAGCCATGATTCAGACTCTGGTTTAGCCATGATTTAAACTCTGTTTTAGCCATGATTCAGACCCTGGTTTAGCCATGATTCAAACTCTGGTTTAGCCATGATTCAGACTCTGGTTTTGCCATGATTCAGACTCTGGTTTAGCCATGATTCAGACTCTGGTTTAGCCATGATTCAGACTCTGGTTTAGCCATGATTCAAACTCTGGTTTAGCCATGATTCAAGCTCTGGTTTAGCCATGATTCAGACGCTGGTTTGGCCATGATTCAAGCTCTATTTTTGCCATGATTCAGACTCTGGTTTAGCCATGATTCAGACTCTGGTTTAGCCATGATTCAAACTCTGGTTTAGCCATGATTCAGACTCTGGTTTAGCCATGATTCAGACTCTGGTTTAGCCATGATGCAAACTCTGGTTTAGCCATGATTCAGACCCTGGTTTAGCCATGATTCAGACTCTGGTTTAGCCATGATTCAGACCCTGGTTTAGCCATGATTCAAACTCTGGTTTAGCCATGATTCAGACTCTGGTTTAGCCATGATTTAAACTCTGTTTTAGCCATGATTCAGACCCTGGTTTAGCCATGATTCAAACTCTGGTTTAGCCATGATTCAGACTCTGGTTTTGCCATGATTCAGACTCTGGTTTAGCCATGATTCAGACGCTGGTTTAGCCATGATTCAGATTCAGACTCTGGTTTTGCCATGAT
This sequence comes from Macrostomum hystrix, assembly GCA_950097015.1. NCBI lineage: Eukaryota > Metazoa > Platyhelminthes > Macrostomidae > Macrostomum > Macrostomum hystrix. Next base: position 7,436,012 of record CATNEN010000007.1, on the reverse strand, counting down.
TCAGACTCCAGTTTAGCCATGATTCAGACTCCAGTTTAGCCATGATTCAGATTCAGACTCTGGTTTAGCCATGATTCAAACTCTGGTTTAGCCATGATTCAGACTCCAGTTTAGCCATGATTCAGACTCTGGTTTAGCCATGATTCAAACTCTGGTTTAGCCATGATTCAGACTCTGGTGTAGCCATGATTCAGACTCTGGTTTAGCTATGATTCAAACTCTGGTTTAGCCATGATTCAGACTCTGGTTTAGCCATGATTCTGACTCTGGTTTAGCCATGATTCAGACTCTGGTTTAGCTATGATTCAGACTCTGGTGTAGCCATGATTCAGACTCTGGTTTAGCCATGATTCAGACTCTGGTTTAGCCATGATTCAGACTCTGGTTTAGCCATGATTCAGACTCTGGTTTAGCTATGATTCAAACTCTGGTTTAGCCATGATTCAGACTCTGGTTTAGCCATGATTCAGACTCTGGTTTAGCCATGATTCAAACTCTGGTTTAGCCATGATTCAGACTCTGGTGTAGCCATGATTCAGACTCTGGTTTAGCTATGATTCAAACTCTGGTTTAGCCATGATTCAGACCCTGGTTTAGCCATGATTCAAACTCTGGTTTAGCCATGATTCAGACTCTGGTTTAGCCATGATTTAAACTCTGTTTTAGCCATGATTCAGACCCTGGTTTAGCCATGATTCAAACTCTGGTTTAGCCATGATTCAGACTCTGGTTTTGCCATGATTCAGACTCTGGTTTAGCCATGATTCAGACTCTGGTTTAGCCATGATTCAGACTCTGGTTTAGCCATGATTCAAACTCTGGTTTAGCCATGATTCAAGCTCTGGTTTAGCCATGATTCAGACGCTGGTTTGGCCATGATTCAAGCTCTATTTTTGCCATGATTCAGACTCTGGTTTAGCCATGATTCAGACTCTGGTTTAGCCATGATTCAAACTCTGGTTTAGCCATGATTCAGACTCTGGTTTAGCCATGATTCAGACTCTGGTTTAGCCATGATGCAAACTCTGGTTTAGCCATGATTCAGACCCTGGTTTAGCCATGATTCAGACTCTGGTTTAGCCATGATTCAGACCCTGGTTTAGCCATGATTCAAACTCTGGTTTAGCCATGATTCAGACTCTGGTTTAGCCATGATTTAAACTCTGTTTTAGCCATGATTCAGACCCTGGTTTAGCCATGATTCAAACTCTGGTTTAGCCATGATTCAGACTCTGGTTTTGCCATGATTCAGACTCTGGTTTAGCCATGATTCAGACGCTGGTTTAGCCATGATTCAGATTCAGACTCTGGTTTTGCCATGATTCAGACTCCAGTTTAGCCATGATTCAGACTCCAGTTTAGCCATGATTCAGATTCAGACTCTGGTTTAGCCATGATTCAAACTCTGGTTTAGCCATGATTCAGACTCCAGTTTAGCCATGATTCAGACTCTGGTTTAGCCATGATTCAAGCTCTGGTTTAGCCATGATTCAGACGCTGGTTTAGCCATGATTCAAGCTCTATTTTTGCCATGATTCAAACTCAGGTTTGCTATGATTTATGATATTTTATTTACGAAATGAAAAAAAAAATCAAAATAATCTTCAATCACTACTGGCTGAAAATTAGTCTAAATGATTTGACGCAGTGCAGAATCGAACCCTAGCCTAGCCTATAACCTATTCCTAGTGCCTACACATCGGCTATTCCGACTGTTGGTTAGTGGGTGCAAAAATCAGCCTTATAAAATGAATTCTCAAAGTTCTGGCTTTGTACAATGAAGTGAGAAAATAGAGTACACTCAGTCTCGCGGTTGGTTGTGTACATTTATTTCAAATTTGTCTCCAGAGTGCAGGCTTCAAATTCAATCAGCTAGGGGTTGTTGCGCAATTTGACGATGCAATTCTAATTCAGTGGCAGTGAGTTAAAATTCTCAATAGGCCAAGATGGTTTGACCTTTGACAAAATCATGTTTTTCGAATATTTAATCCCCTTAGCAATGGAGTTAAGCTTAATAAAAATACGTGTAAAATTCTGCCCATATTTCGCATATTTTGGTGAAGAAATGGTGAAAATCGGTTGAGCCGTTCGGGAGAAAATCAATTACAACCAAGCAAGCATTTCATTTTTAGTATAGTGGAAATGGCCCGAAGGCACGCCCTTCAAAGCTTCCTGTCTCGGCGACAAAAGCAAATCTTGAGGTCTTTGAGGCAGGGCCGCAATAGGCTCCGCATTAATTGGACAAACAATTAGCACGCCTGAGCTTCCGCAGAGCTGCGCGAACCAGCTTCCTGCGCGACGACAAGGCATTGAAGACAGCGGAGGTAGCTAAAAATAAGCAGCGCCTGCGTCATCAAAGGCGGCCGCCGAGCACTTGTTGAAGTTTTTTTATTGCACTTGCTCAATGCTGAAGTTCACAAGCTAGTTATCACCTTTCTAAAATTAGTCACTGATGCAGTAAGGAATGCGGTGCACAGGTTCAGTGCACGAATCTTGTGAAATCGAACTGGTTGATTGCAGGCCTGTTCTGACATCGGTGCAGTTCATTGCACGCCTGTTCTGACATCGGTGCAGTTCATTGCACGCCTGTTCTGAAATCGGTGTAGTTCATTGCACGCCTGTTCTGAAATCGGTGTAGTTCATTGCACGCCTGTTCTGAAATTGGTTTAGTTCAATCCGCAGAAACTGTAGTGATCGTGAATATTTAATGCATAATCTGCACCCCCAAGCGCTCCATTCTTGCATTCTTGTAACGGACAGATTTGAATGCAGGAAAACTTGTAATTAACCGGTCAGTTTTGTGTAACTGTCATGTGCCGGATGATTAGCTCGCAAAGCCCCGCGACCTAAATAAAGGCGACGAGAGAAGGAAACTGCTCGTAGAAGTACGTAAGGCTCAAATTGCTATTTTCTGGTGAACAGCATAAACTCTGTTCAGAATAACTGCAAGACTAAAGACTTGCCCACCCTAATATACGAGTAAAAGCTTGAAAGGAGAGAGAGGGGAGTAAGAGTGATAAAAAGATCCAACAGAAAAGGATGTGGAGTGACAGAAGGAGGTTGAATGACAAGCGTGGAGTGACAGTAGAGGAGGTGGAGTGACAGTAGAGGAGGTGAAGTGACAGAAGAGGAGGTGGAGTGACAGTAGAGGAGGTGAAGTGACAGTAGAGGAGGTGAAGTGACAGAAGAGGAGGTGGAGTGACAGTAGAGGAGGTGAAGTGACAGTAGAGGAGGTGGAGTGACAGTAGAGGAGGTGAAGTGACAGAAGAGGAGGTGGAGTGACAGTAGAGGAGGTGAAGTGACAGTAGAGGAGGTGGAGTGACAGTAGAGGAGGTGAAGTGACAGAAGAGGAGGTGGAGTGACAGTAGAGGAGGTGAAGTGACAAGAGGAGGTGGAGTGACAGTAGAGGAGGTGAAGTGACAGAAGAGGAGGTGGAGTGACAGTAGAGGAGGTGGAGTGACAAGAGGAGGTGGAGTGACAGTAGAGGAGGTGAAGTGACAGAAGAGGAGGTGGAGTGACAGTAGAGGAGGTGGAGTGACAGTAGAGGAGGTGGAGTGACAGTAGAGGAGGTGGAGTGACAGTAGAGGAGGTGAAGTGACAGTAGAGGAGGTGGAGTGACAGTAGAGGAGGTGAAGTGACAGAAGAGGAGGTGGAGTGACAGTAGAGGAGGTGAAGTGACAGTAGAGGAGGTGGAGTGACAGTAGAGGAGGTGAAGTGACAGAAGAGGAGGTGGAGTGACAGTAGAGGAGGTGAAGTGACAGTAGAGGAGGTGGAGTGACAGTAGAGGAGGTGAAGTGACAGAAGAGGAGGTGGAGTGACAGTAGAGGAGGTGAAGTGACAAGAGGAGGTGGAGTGACAGTAGAGGAGGTGAAGTGACAGAAGAGGAGGTGGAGTGACAGTAGAGGAGGTGGAGTGACAGTAGAGGAGGTGGAGTGACAGTAGAGGAGGTGAAGTGACAGAAGAGGAGGTGGAGTGACAGTAGAGGAGGTGGAGTGACAGTAGAGGAGGTGAAGTGACAGTAGAGGAGGTGAAGTGACAGAAGAGGAGGTGGAGTGACAGTAGAGGAGGTGGAGTGACAGTAGAGGAGGTGAAGTGACAGAAGAGGAGGTGGAGTGACAGTAGAGGAGGTGGAGTGACACAAGAGTGGAGTGATAGTAGAGGAGGTTGAGTGACAGAAGCGGAGGTGGAATGACAGAAGAGTATGTTAAGTGAGAAGGAAAGGAAGGAGCGAATATTTGTGACGCAAAATAAACCGGATATTCAAATATCATCGGATTTTTTAGTGAAAACAGTCATCTAATGGCATAGTAAAATGTGTGTTTTATAGTTATTTTTATTTATTTCTGGTCGCATATAACTATCTGTGTGCAGATAACCAGTTTCGAGACGAGCACAAAGGGACTAAAGTTACAGAGGCCAAGAGAACATTTCTGAATTGTGATACGATGCAGTGGCGACAGTCTTCAGACAAGTTAGATTTCTAAAGCATTAATAAAATTCTAAAACACTACTTTTAAGTAGGCAGACGCGAGTGAGAAAATTCTAATAATAACTGATAAATGAGAGACAGAGAAAACCATTTTGCTATTAATTTCTAATTTACGGATTCAATCAGTTTTAGTCTTTTAATTACGAAATTCCTAGTTACTTGTAGGAGCAAGTATTTTATAGAACAGATTCCCAGGTAGTGTAAAGTTTAATCATTACACACTTTTTCCTTCCTGGACAAAAACGCTAGGGCTCTATACTGATCATTTTTGATAGATGAAAAAACGAGTGTCAATCGTCCAGTCCCAGCTGTAGCAGGTCGGAGCCAACAATGCCGACGCCCGCACTCGGTGCTGTCGAAGCGGCGGGCGACTTGTCGATGAAGCCGCCGCCGGACAGTCCCAGTAGGGGATTCTCAATGCCAGCGGCGAGGGTGCCGAGCAAAGCGGCCGCTTCGGCGTGGTCGAATCTGCGCGAGTCGACGGTGAGCCCCAGACGCACCGATGGTGGCGACGATGACGACTGCTGGCCGACAGTCAGCAGGAGAGGAGCCTCCGGGTGCAAGGGAAGGTGGGCGAACTGCACGGCGCCGTGGACGGACAGGTCGCACACGCTGTGTGGGCGGGAAGAGTTCAGGTGAAATGATATACGAGTATCCTATTTTACTCTCAAATGCCTGACCAAGCGCATTAAAAATTGTCTTGTGTTTGCAGGGATAGCGCTGAGCCTACTCCTTATCAGCCAATCAACAAAACTGGACTCCGATCAGTTGGGCCCCAACTCACATGGCTCCCAGCGGGCCAGAGCTGTTGTCGGCGGAGCCTTCGGCAGCGGCCAGCCGTTTGGAGATCTCAGCCAGGCCCAGCGCCTGAGCGCGCGGCAGCCGGATCAGGCGAGGCAGCGACTGGGCAGCCAGCAGAAGCACACCGATGTTCACTGGGTCGCCGCCACCATTGCTGGCAGAGGACAATGCACTGGCTAGGGCGCGCACGGCCAAGGCAACTATCGGCGAGGCGGCAACGCCATTGACGCCTTTCGTCGAAGCTGCAATTTTCATAGACGCCGGCAGGCGCGGGCGGCAGGCGACAGTGGCGTAGGCGTGCGGCACAGTCGACTTGATTGCCGTCTGGAGGGCTGCCCAGTCGCGCAGGCCGGGCGCCACCGGGTGGTCCAAGTAGCCTGGCGGCGTGCGAGGCTCCAGCGGTGACATCGCCGGACGGCTGACGGTGGGACCGGACACTGGGGTGGCGGGCTTAACCACGGGAGCCGCCTGAGGAAGGGCAGGCGCAACGGTGGCGGCGGCAGCGGCTGGCGGAGCGGACTTGACGTAGGCAACAACGTCGGACTTCAGCAGGGTGCCGTGCGGGCCCGAGGCGCGCAGGTCGCTAGCGGCCAGGTGATGCAGCCGCAGGAGCAGCTGCGCCGCCGGGCCAACGCGGCGAGGCGGGGAAGATGATCTTGATGGCGAGGGTGCTGAAGATGTCGGGTCAGGAGACGCTGCCACGGGCTGTGCAGGCATCTTCGATTTCTCGGCGGGGCACGGTGCTGGTGGTGACTTGGCAGCTTCGGCGGCCACAGCGCGCCAGTCTTCGCCAGGGTCGGCCATGACGGCGATGACGTCACCAACGGAGCCAGACGAGCCATCTGCGCGAAGCACGCAGGCAAGGACGCCGTCATCCTCGAATTCAAAGGATACGACGGCCTTGTCAGTTTGGATATCGCACAGAACATCGCCAGGTCGTACAGCTTCACCTTCAGCCTTGTGCCACTTCACAATTGTGCCCTCGGACATTGTGGGCGACAAGGAGGGCATTCGGATGCTGGTGGAGTCTGAGATGTCAGGGGAAGGATATGGTATGGAGTAAGCTTTTATGATGCTGATATATGATGCGGATGTGAGAAAAGGCCTAAATATTTATGGAAGAGAGCATTGGTTATGTCTCACTGAGTCACTATGTGTAGTTTTTTGTTAATTTGCGATATAAAATAATTGTCATTTAAAACTTTATTAAAAAAATATACTCCGAAATTAATACCCTGACAAACTCAATGTATTTTTCATGAGAAAAAATATACTAAACTGGTCACGGTATTAGCCATTTTGTCTGCTAGTCAATTAGGGATATTTAATATTAGAATATAATTTGTCAATCCATTTGGCCTGCATAAAGAGCAACCTACTCATTTTGCTCTTTTCCCTACCAGCCTGGACAAATGACGATTTCAAGATCAAGAGATGGACCAATGCCCTTCGAAGCCAGATTCAGGCACTACACAATATGCTGTCTTCAGATTGTTACTCTTTCTGCCTTTGCAAAATTCAAAATATTATGTACCTCATATACCTAACTTTCAGACAGTTACCAAATTCATAGGCATATGCCAGCGTCATTGGCCTGAAGAAGTGCATATGGTGAATGCGAATTGCTTTACTCAGTCTTGTATAATATACAAATATGCACCTTCCTGCAACCCTATATCTAGTTTTCTCCTTTTTGGTAGTTAGCTGTTCCAGTTTTTCCTATTATAAAACTGCTGTCATGTACTCTTGGCCTGACAGTAAGCTATGCATGCAGGCCTGCCTTTTGTGACAATTGCACACTGTTGTTATATTATATCCCACCATATGATTCATTATTTATTATACACCAGCCAGAGCACCTAACTCATACTTTCGAATCTTTGCATGTTTCTACAGCAACTTTTACAGAATTCTTAGGCCTAACTCCAGGCATGTATTTTCACATTTGGAGCAATGGGCCAGCTTCTTAATTAAAAACTGCTTCATGTTTAAGATGGCATCATTACTGTGCAACAAGTTTCACCTGCAGTTCATGCCATAAAATTTTTTTTGCCATTGCCACTGCACACTAAGTCTAGGTGGGACACTCAAGCTCTATGTTTGGCTACACATGAATTTGCGTCAAACAATGTACATGAGTTTTTGAGACAGCCAGAACCTGCAACATTTTTGTGCGACTTCATTGGCATGCAGGAGGTTGAGCAACAATGGCATGATGTACTTTGATATCTGATTTTCCTGGTATAAAGAAGGACCATCAGTGGTTCATATTAAGTGGTGTTACAACTGCTATTTGTGCAACTTTTTCAACAGCCAGAGAAGACCCTATCATGGGGAATAGTGCTACTAATGTTGAGGACATTTGAACTGCTTAAATGTTAACTTCCAGGTTGGCACTTGAGTTTTGGTAAAGTACTATGGTTCTGGTATCACTTATCCTAGAGAGATTGTCAAGACTAGAACATCCTCTGATGGCCAGCCTAAGTTTAAAGTCAATGTAATGACTCGCACTAGTCATCGTTTTTGTTGACATAGCAAGCCAGATTCAATCTACAACTTTGACACTGACATACTGCAGGTTTGATTTGACAATTGCAATGCCTGTTGATATCAACAATTTTCTGCTATACTTTTATGATACCCTTCACAACAAGGATGGTAAACACTTCACTCTAGCCATCTTGTTTTGCATTCAAGCTACACTCTACCAGAATTTTATGTTGACCAGAGGAATCAATATTCTTATTGGAAATGAGTTTTACACTTCCAATGCTGCTCTGAAGTCATTGGGCAGAATTATTTTTGCCAGAGGTTGCACTCAACACTTTCAGGCAATTGAGCCTGCTGATATGAAGAGGCTGAATGACTGACTACTTTTTTGGCAATCTCTGTAGGTGGTACTGCATAAAGTATAATACAACACGATTTACTAGGTCTATTTTGGCAACAGAGATTGTGAATAGATACATTTATTAACTTTATAATTGACAAGTGTTTATTTTCATATTAAGTTTTTAAGGTATTAATAAATAAATAATTACTTACAATTACAGCAGCACAAAGAAGACCCATAAACTCCAACACTTGAGTTCAGAGGCCGCAGTAAATGATCAAAACAATGAGTGATGCTTCTACTATAAATCCTAACACAAACTATACTTTTTAACCTGTGGCTAGCTCTTCCACAGTTCATACCAACCAATGAAAGCATAAATTATTATCTTGTTAATGTGTCAGAGAAATATACTACGTTGTGGGTTAAATACCACATTTAATGGTTAAAATGCATAAAATTATTTTAATACACTAACTACTAAATGATGCTAACTACAAGAGTATTCTTTAATGATTAGGTTACGTGTAATAAGTTTGGATCCAGTCTCCGGACCGTTTAAACTTCCATATATGCATTAACGACATAAAAATTAAATTCATTAAATTATACATGTACTTAACTTTTCAGCGTTTTTCAACAAAGGATTGTAAACGGTTAATAATTTATATTATGGGGTCATTTTTAGAATATGTTTCTTCCATCACATACTGCTAGCTATGAATTTTGTTTAATTTGTGAAGCGATAATTCTAAAAAATCGGATTTAAATTTTAGCTTTAGGATTTAAAGGGCAAAAAGTGAAGCTCAAAAAATAACTTAAAGACCACTAGCACTAGCAGTGCAGCAGGATGTAACACGGCTTATGGAGTTATCGTCAAAAATATTTTCGTCGAAATGGTTGTCGAACTTTTCACAGGAGTTTGCTGCCGTTGACGAAGTTTCCACTAAAACCTAAGATGGGAGTTGACGAAAACTCACTGACGAATTTGTCTCCCTATTTTACTGTAATGCACGATATTTCCGTTACTTGCTGTTCACTGGCTATCCACTAATATTCATTGTGTGCACATGATTGGTTTTCTGAATCTCACTGTGATCTCAACCTCAATGCAATATTTTCATAGCTCGCATGTACATATTGAGGGAGCATTCAAAAGGAGGGACGAATTATATTCAAAACTTATGATTCTCAGAGAATTATTTCCTAATACAGGCTTTCGTGGAGATTTTCGCGGCGAGTTGAAAAAAATTAGCGAGTTAGAAAAATGTCTAGATTTTCATCTTAAAATGCTTGCTTGCTGAAACTGATGACAGCCTTGGTGTAAAGAAAAAACTGAAAAACTTATAAAAAAGACATTGAAAGTTTTTTGGATCTTGTATAAAGCTAAGTCAAAGTCCCTCATATTTTTTCTTTATACTTTTTTAAGAATAGCTATAAATCCTGAAAGGTCCTTTAGTGCAGATACTTTCTACACTAAAAAGCACGATATGATTTATTTTTTTCTGGATTCTGCATTTTGTTTAAAATGCTATGACTGTTATTATATAGAAGTTTGATCGGCAAAGTTAATTTTTAAGTTGTCTATATAAATTTTTCCTAGGTCTGTACCCTAGAGCTGATAATAATAACAAATAAAACAAAAATAATTGGTGATTGAATTGTATACTTAACCCAGAAAACAGAACTTAGTCTTTTCATACATATTATGAAGTAATTTAAATGTACTGTGTACAATAGCACATTATTTTTTGGTTATCCTATAGTACTGCATTCTTCTCAGTAAAAATTAGTATTATGCTACTTAATGCTACTTAAGAAAACATATATCGACGCGCCTAGATCTTAAATAAGAAATAATGATAAGCTCCACATACATTTTTGTGCAGAAAAGAAGACTGTAAAATATTTTTTTCCGAAATTAAGCAATATTAATCTTCCTTCTTAGAACCGATTTTATTGCACCAAAAGTCAAATATTATGTGCGTTTTAAATCATACACAAGATAATTCACAAATAAAACAAATAAACTACACAAGAGGTTTTGTGTCTAATGACAAAAATTGAGCAGTACTGAATTGCCTAGCTCTTTATTGCAAAACTGGAATACAAAAAAGCGAATTGGGATTTTATGTACTCTGTTTACTAATTAGCTTTCAATGGTATAATGATTATTAAACAACGAATTGAAAGGCTGAAAGCAGTTGACGTTCATACATAAACGAGTGCATGAAAAGCTCAAGCGAATAAAACAGCACCAGCAGTGAATAAAAGAAGAAATTCTTTTGCATTTTGCTAATTTTGTATTTAAAAAACTATGATGTAAAATCTAACAGCTGCAGTACAAAAATCATCAATTGGAAGCCCACATAAAAAGTAACGATTTATTTATAACTTATTTAGAACTTGACCAAAATACTGACTCATTCTATCAAAATAAAACTGGACGCGAAGGTCAAGATCTCGGCGAACTCGCTGGCAAGTGCCTCGACAATGCCTCCTCGCCCAAATAGGCCAGCTGAGCAGCCGAGCAGCGAGTCTGCAGCCAGTCCAGCACGCCGTCAAGCAGGCGGTCGCAGCCAGCCGAGACGTCCACCAGCTCGGCGAACGAGGCGGCCAGGGAGTCAACCACGTGACGAAAGACGGCCAACTTGGCGGCAGCCGCGTCGCTATCACCGGCCAGACTGCGCCGGCGTCGTTTGTAGCCCGAGTTGATGATTCGCGCAGCCTCGGCCTGCTTGCGCAGAGCCGACAGCTGACGGTCGCGCTGATCGCGCTGCCTGACCAGCGACTCGATTCGCCCGATGGCCGCCTGCAGGACTGCCGCCCGGCTGGGACGGTGGCCAGCCGCATCGGCGGGCGGGACGGCCGGCACCGACTGGTCCGGGCAGCCGGTCAGGGCGGCCAGCTCAGCGTAGGCGACTTTGATCGAGTTGCGCCGGCGCTGCTCGGACTGCGAATGCGCGCGGCGCTTCTGCTGGCTGGGACTGCCCGGACTGCCGGAGTCGGTGACGGAGCCGTGCCGCTGCTGCTGCTCCTGCTGCCCAGCCTCGCTCCTGGACTGCGCTCTGTAACTCTTGAAGGTCAGGGAAATTGATGCCACAGATGCAAAGTTTATCAAATAACACAGCCGTAACGATTTTTCAAAGTCTGCGTACAGCTGTGCAGTCCATGGACAGGGGGATGGCAGGCGCCAGACCCACACAAATTTCTGCCCTAATTTTTCCTATTTTATCGCTAGATGAACTGAATTAATTGGGAACTGTCTTGCTCAATATAATTAAACTTTAATATCGCACATCTTCACAAAAAAGAAAGAATTGCAAAACAAAAGAACATGTTCTTTTTTATTTTGTTAGTTTACTACAGCAGTGAAAGGCTGCAAAGTCTTTTTGGCATTGCAGATCACGCCGACACAAAGGTACAAGATAAGGAGTGAAGTAAGTTCTTTGCTGTTCAGTCCGCAACTACGAGTAAAATAAAGCAAAGCAGAAAAACTTTTGTTCGAGTTCTTTAAAAAAAGTTTCCATTGAACACCAAATCCAGCTGAAGTCGAATGTAAGTTATGTAACAATTCGTTGCAACAATGGTTAAAACTTAACACAGCCTTAACGTAGGAGATAATAACTGAATAAACAAAATATACAAATATATCTTGCATAAAAAATGAGGGTAAAAGGTAGGAAATAATAAGGGTAACATTTCGTTAAGAAAATGAATGTGTGAAGCATGCGTTAAAGTAGGTTTTAAAAAATAAAAGTGTTCCCAAATCACAGTTTTATTTAGCACAGTAGGACCCGCCTTGCTGACAGTAGTAGGATAGGCAAAAGGCGATTTGATAGTCCGTGTCCTCTACTGATAATAACCCAATCCTAAAATTGAACTTTGAGCAAAACCAGACGCTCTGGTTTCAGAATAAAATAGACAGTGAGAGGTGAAAAAAAACTAAAAAATGTTTTAGATGCTTTGGAACAGCAGCAGCAGCAGCAGCAGCGACGGCACACACAGGGCAGGATTGCACGCATGTGACATCTAAAATATACTCGTGTTACTGAAGAATAGGTTGGTACCAGTACAAAGAAAAAGGTTGAAATACCTGCTTTTGGGTTTTTCTAGTTCTAGAAACTTTTTAAATTTGGAAATGGTTGACTTTGGAATTATGTGACTTGGAAAACTATTGAATCGGGAAATCTTTGAATTGGGAAATCATTGAATTGGGAAATCTTTGAATTGGGAAATCAATGAATTGGGAAATCTTTGAATTGGGAAATCATTGAATTAAGAAATCTTTGAATTGGGAAATCTTTGAATTGGGAAATCTTTGAATTGGGAAATCAATGAATTGGGAAATCTTTGAATTGGGAAATCTTTGAATTGGGAAATCATTAAATTAGGAAATCTTTGAATTGGGAAATCATTGAATTGGGAAATCTTTGAATTGGGAAATCTTTGAATTGGGAAATCTTTGAATTGGGAAATCTTTGAATTGGGAAATCTTTGAATTGGGAAATCATTGAATTGGGAAATCTTTGAATTGGGAAATCTTTGAATTGGGAAATCTTTAAATTGGGAAATCTTTGAATTGGGAAATCTTTGAATTGGGAAATCTTTAAATTGGGAAATCTTTGAATTGGGAAATCTTTGAATTAGGAAATCATTGAATTGGGAAATCTTTGAATTGGGAAATCTTTGAATTGGGAAATCTTTGAATTGGGAAATCATTGAATTGGGAAATCTTTGAATTGGGAAATCTTTGAATTGGGAAATCTTTGAATTGGGAAATCTTTAAATTGGGAAATCTTTGAATTGGGAAATCTTTGAATTGGGAAATCTTTAAATTGGGAAATCTTTGAATTGGGAAATCTTTGAATTGGGAAATCTTTGAATTGGGAAATCATTGAATTGGGAAATCTTTGAATTAGGAAATCATTGAATTGGGAAATCTTTGAATTGGGAAATCATTGAATTGGGAAATCATTGAATTGGGAAATCTTTGAATTGGGAAATCTTTGAATTGGGAAATCATTGAATTGGGAAATCTTTCAATTGGGAAATCTTTGAATTGGGAAATCTTTGAATTGGGAAATCATTGAATCGGGAAATCTTTGGATTGGGAATCGTTACACTTCTTGACAAATGATAGTTTTAAAAATACACGAAAAAGTGAGTGGCAGTTTGTAAGCTGGGTATCAGGTGCAAATTGAAGCAGCAGCTGATTATCGAACCGAGGACTAGGAGCTGCAGCAGCGCTTCTTGCTGTCCTGCTGCTGCGCGGTGCCCAGGCTGACTGTGGACCGCTGCGGCGGCAGAGCCGCGGATCCGAGGGTGTCGTCGCGCAGCTGGCGGGCGCTGATGATGCGGTAGATGCCTGAAAGGAGGCAGTGACGCCATTGGCTCAGAGCCGTCACGTGATGGACAATTTGCAAAGTAAGCGTATAAAATAAAGTTTTGGGTGTATTTCGTTGGGATTAGGCAGTAAATTCAGTATTTAGCGACTTCATTTTCATTAAGAGCTTGTAGCCCAGTGGTTCGAGCTCCGGACCTTAGGGAGACAATTTGTGACAAATTTATAGGCGCTAGTTAGTAGACCCCAAGTCTGCCTATTCACCCGTTAGAATCTGCACGAAGGCCTCTTCAACGTTGGTGGCATCCAGGGCGCTGGTCTCCATGAAGCTGAGATTGTTCCGCTCGGCGAAGGCGCGCGCCTCATCGGCCGGCACCGAGCGCAGGTGGCGCAGGTCGCACTTGTTGCCAACCAGAGCCACCACGGTGCCGGGGTCCGCGTGATCGCGCAGCTCGCGCAGCCAGCGGTCGCAGCTCTCGTAGGTCTCGTGCTTGGAGATGTCGTAGACGAGTAGGGCGCCAACCGCGCCGCGGTAATAGGCCGAGGTGATGGCCCGGTACCTTGACAGAGCAGCAGGTGGATAAGTTTAGTTAGCGACAAGAATTTAAAGGATAGAAAAGTGAGAATCTGAAATTCTAAGAATCTGAAATTCTAAGAATCTGAAATTCTGAGAATCTGAAATTCTAAGAATCTGAAATTCTGAGAATCTGAAATTCTGAGAATCTGAAATTCTGAGAATCTGAAATTCTGAGAATCTGAAATTCTGAGAATCTGAAATTCTAAGAATCTGAAATTCTAAAAATCTGAAATTCTGAAAATTTGAAATTCTAAGAATCGGAAATTCCGAGAATCTTAAATTCTGAGAATCGGAAATTCTGAGAATCGGAAATTCTAAGAATCTGAAATTCTGAGATTCTGAAATTCTGAGAATCTAAAATTCTAAGAATCTGAAATTCTGAGATTCTGAAATTCTGAGAATCTGAAATTCTAAGAATCTGAAATTCTGAGAATATGAAATTTTAAGAATATGAAATTCCAATATAAAATTTGGAGAAATTCGTAGAACCTGAAATTTGGAAAATCTGGAATTCACGGAATCGCAGATTTTTCAAGTAAGGCAATTCGGTTAACGGGTTTTTTGTGAAATGGCAATTTAGGAATCCGTAATAATTCAGAAGATCAAGAATTCGAGGACAACATTAATTCCTGGATATTACTTTTGATAGTCGAATAATTTAATATATTTAGCCGCACCGAAGCAGTGTTAAGATACTACAAGACTTGCGCCTGTACGCTTGCATTCGCAACTAGACAATATATCAAATTAGCTTCTGCGCAAAACCACCTGATATACTGTCAAAGCCATGTATAAAAATACGAAAAATTTAGATAAACCTCACCCGCTGACACTCACTGCCGACTGTTCAGATAGCGTTGTTGTGATATTTGCAGTGCTTATGCCCATATCTATTTGCAAATAGTAAGCAATTATCAGGCCTCCTTATCAGACGCAGAGAATAAAAATTAAAGTTCTGCGAGGACGAGACTGGCAAAGCGGTTGCTGGACTAGTTCAGGGATACTTTGTCTGCCTTTTTGCTCAAGTTGTCAATTAGTACATTTAGATTTTTTAACGAAATGGCAAAACATACTCGTATTATGTCATCTAATGCCACTTTCAACAACTATTATCCTCTCATTTCTCCCCTGTATAATTTCTCCCGTTTCTCACCATATCCGAGTCTTATCTCTCCCGTGCCTCTCTCCGGTGTCTGATCTCTCCCTTGTCTCGATTCTCCCGTATCTCACCTCTCGTGTCTCACCTCCCGTGTCTCACCTCCCGTGTCTCATCTCTCCCGTGCCTCAATTCCGACGTGTCTCATCTCTCCCTTGTCTCAATACTCCCGTGTCTCAATTCTCCCGTGTCTCAATTCTCCCGTGTCTCATCTCTCCTGTGCCTCACCTCTCCCGTGTCTCATCTCTCCCGTGTCTCATCTCTCCCTTGTCTCAATACTCCCGTGTCTCAATTCTCCCGTGTCTCATCTCTCCCGTGCCTCACCTCTCCCGTGTCTCATCTCTCCTGTGTCTCATCTCTCCTGTGTCTTATCTCTCCCGTGTCTCGTCTCTCCCGTGTCTCATCTCTTCCGTGTCTCATCTCTCCCGTGCCTCATCTCTCCCGTGCCTCATCTCTCTATTGTCTCAATTCTCACCTCTTCCGTGACTCACCTCTTCCGTGACTCACCTCTCCCGTGTCTCCCCTCTCCCGTGACTTATCTCTCCCTAGTCAACTCACTTTTATGAGAACAAAAGTGTGGGTTTTATTTACCTCTCCTGGCCAGCCGTGTCCCAGATCTGGCTCTTCACCACCTTGCCGTCGATTCGGATGCTGCGAGTAGCGAACTCCACGCCAATGGTGGTCTTGGACTCCAGGTTGAACTCGTTGCGAGTGAAGCGGCTGAGCAGGTTGGACTTGCCAACGCCTGAGTCGCCAATAAGCACCACTGTGATTGGGCCAGTGATGTGCATTAGCTGGGTCATATCAGCTATTTGGTGGCATTTGGAAGAAAGAATTACCCTAGGGAACTGTCTATCTACAAATACGAGTATAAAAGGCTTACTTTAAAATAGAGAAGAAATGTACTAAAATGGGCTAGAAACAACTGAGCTTAGAAAATTTAAAAGGAAAAATAAATAATATTAATTACTAATAGCGTGTATTAAGATCATATATTGATAGAGCTATTATGATACAGTACATAGTATGAGAATTGATGTTTATGTTTTATAATCAAATATTTAAAATCTTATTAAAATTATAAATTTATCTCTTTCGTGTCAACTAGCTATATAAGAAGCCAGATTACAGTCAAAAGCAATAATATAAAGAAATAGTATTTAATTAGAATTATAGGAGCAGTTCTAAATAACTTGAGAGTTTTATTAGAATTTAAAAGTTACAACAAAAAATTCTTGTCTTTAAGAAACGCTTTTCTGTTTTGCTTAGTGATTTAGATTTCAGTAGCATGAAAATGTGATTGGGAAAATTAAGCAATATTGCTAAATTTAAGCAGTTAAGCAATAGACAAGGTAAATATTTCCAAAAATATTTTATGCATAGCTTTTATTTCTTTTATACTTGGCTTTTGGTGTTTGGCAGAATTTCGGTCATAGCAAGGGAGCAACAAAAACAAACAATAACTTAGGTTCTCAAGTTTTATAAACCTAAGTCCTGAATTTTTTAAACCAAAATTTGATAGTCCTTATGCATATAAACTGCTTTTCTTTACTAATGTTTTACCATTAGCTACAATTTGTATAACACTAAGCATTAGCTAGCATACTATACATGGTTAAAAACAAATGCTATATTATTAATTATATTTTCATGTAAGAAAAACTTCTATTATTTTTTTAAATGCTTAGACGTTTTTTGCTAAATTATATATTACTGAAGGTAATCATGAATTCTGTACTTTGCCGTAATAAAGTGAAAAATGCATGACTACTTACCTTTAAACAGGTAGTCATATTCATCATCCCTGGATGCCATCTAAAAACTATTAAATATTTTGTGTTATCGAGGGCTTATAACAGAGGGCTATCGCTAATAGTTATGAAGAGAACGCGTTTATTTTAATAATTTAATTTAAGTCCTAAAGAGAAAGGCCCCAGATTTAAAATTCTGTCGATTCAGTTCCTCGAAAATAGCTAGTTCGTATTTGCGGCAGATGGATAGTGTTTAACAAATTGTTGGCAATTTTTGTAGTCTCAAACTGCCTTTCTTTTTTCTTTACTGTTTAAAACCCTTATATAAATGTCTTGCGCTTAATAGATAGTCTTTTATACTTCGCCGTCTAATGCCGTCTCTCTTCGCCCTTCGCCCTCTCTCAACTCTAAAATTGCACCTACATGCACATGTTCAAGATCGTTTGCTTGTTTGCGATCATGTCTAATACATACATCTGCTGCTAGCTGAAATTCGCTTACATTATTTTGATTGAGTTTTTAAATAACGTAACTTATTTCAATCAGCAGCATGTTCGATGAATAACATTACAACAACGTGGCGCATTGCTGAAATATTGGTACTAGAGTTGTACATGTATATATTGTGTTAGTTGAAGTATTAAATTTCAGCACCCTAACAGCATTTTTAAGCAACAGACTGCAGTTAAAGCAACAGACAACAAAGAAAGCGATACCGATCTTGATGTTTTTGTTCCCAAAATTAAAAATTCAAATAAATTGGCGCCTTTTTTGTTTTCCTTACCTACTAGTACTTTCAGTTACTGATTGAAGATTAAATTCATTCAGAATTAATTTTAGTAACCCCAGTCGTAGCTTAGGGGATTTAAGTAATCGTGAGTAACCATGAGTCATGCTCAAACTTGCCCTTCAGCAAGTAAAATGTAAACGTACGGCCCCATCATACATCATACATCAGTAGGACCTTGTCAGAGGCTTACTTTTTTAGAGTGCATTAGCGACAGAAACTCTGCTGTATACAATGCGATGGTCTCAGCGACCTTGAGCTCTTTCCCTCCGCTGCTATAAATAGCATTTGCTCCAGCCACCCTACCGGGGAAACCCCGGCCCCATTGCCGATGAATTTAGAAAGACCTTCAGCGTACCTTCCGCTGGCTCAGCCATCGAAACTGTTGCTGTTTTGCCGTCTGCTTATTATTTTAAACAAACAATGCGAACTGTACTTCGCCATCCCGAATGCACTCTCGGTTGCTAATTGGACCTGGGAAACTTTGGGAATTCTGGCCGGGAAGCAGATAGGAAAACAGAGGGGCGATAGAGAGACAGGTAGAGGAAAGAGAATAATACTATTTTGATTTGTCTCTTTCTGAGTCTCCTCTTCGACCATTGCTTCTAATTTCCCGTCGTATATGCCTTTGCCCTTTGAATATATCTTTCCTCCCACATGAATGGCAATTGCTTCGCCCAGCTGTTTGTAGGGCGAATTTCAGTTGACTTGGTTTAACGGAACGGGCAAATACCGGTTCCTCCGCGCGTCTCTCTCAGTGTCCCTGCCATGGCTGCCATTCCTTGTACTCATGCAGCCTGCTCTGACAGAAGTATGGTAGAAAACAAAGATTAAGACATTGTGAATCTTAATTACCTTGTTAGAAGTATTAAATTGTGGACCAGATAGACACAAACATCGGTGTCTTGAATAAATTACAACGAATATTATGGTTTTTCTACAGCGCGAAAACTGTAACGAAAGCGGACTCAAGTCTAGATTATTTGGCGTGCAACCAGCGGTCCTAATCGATTTATAATTCTCTGATCAAATTTCCTCTGATCCTTCAGTGTGGAACTGTTGGATTCCCTTCTGAACCTTCAGTGTGGAACTGTTGGATTCCCTTCTGAACCTTCAGTGTGGAACTGTTGGATTCCCTTCTGAACCTTCAGTGTGGAACTGTTGAATTCCCTTCTGAACCTTCAGTGTGGAACTGTTGGATTCCCTCCTGATACTTCAGTGTGGAACTGTTGGATTCCCTGCTGATACTTCAGCGTGGAACTGTTGGATTCCCTCCTCATCCTTTAGAATGGAACTGTTGGATTCCATCCTGATACTTCAGTGTGGAACTGTTGGATTCCCTCCTGATACTTCAGCGTGGAACTGTTGGATTCCCATCTGGTCCTTCAGGGTGGAACTGTTGGATTCCCATCTGGTCCTTCAGGGTGGAACTGTTGGATTCCCTTCTGAACCTTCAGTGTGGAACTGTTGGATTCCCTCCTGATACTTCAGCGTGGAACTGTTGGATTCCCTCCTCATCCTTTAGAGTGGAACTGTTGGATTCCCTCATTAGATCTCAGTTGTGTCGTGGGGTTCCGTCTACCCCGAGCTGGTCAAGCAACCGCTGGCTGCACGTTACGACGAAAGTAATTTATGGTGCGCGATACGATAAAAGGCAAGCGAGAACAATGATTTGAGTAATAGTTGTAAACTTAAAGAGCTGAATTGATAGGTTAAAATCTGGCAGTGTCTAACGATTGTTGAATTCAGCTTTTCAATCTGATAGATGGGTCTACAGCAACAGCCCTTTATTAGTAACATTCTAGACATTCTAGAAAAGGGCAAAGCTGAAGCATAAAAATGCGGCAATAGCTTCACATTGCAGCTCGTGCTCTAAAAATAGAAAAATATGACGCCAAAAATGGCTAGTACTTTTAGAAAGTAAAGAGGCTTTCATGTAATCTCGATTTGAATTCTAATACAAAGTGGTTGCTGATTTTCAAATTTTCCTACAGTCAGAAAAAATCTCAGTAAAATCTCATCAGGCAAAATATTAATAAAACCAGCAAGCACTTTCCTATGAATTAAAGTTCTGAAAAAATAGATATCGCAGTGAATAACTTAGAGAGGATGTCAAAATTCGTTCCAAATCTTAATAGATTAGTTTAAAGACAGCCCAGGTTTCTGAGCACATTGCCCAGCAGCTGGCTGACCAGGCCCTTTGGGATCACGGTCCTGAATCCCGGCAGCTCATTCTCGTCAATGGAGTTTATCCACCGCTCGTAGGCCAGGCCGCGCCAGCGGGACATGCTGAGAAAGTGCACATTGTCCAGGTTGCCATACTTTGGAAATAGTTCAATGAGGCCGGCCCGCTTAGGTAGGAACATGGCGTGCGACAGTCCGGCGCCGTGCATGCCGATGAGCACCCGGATGTCCACAATGAGCTGCAGCTGCTCGCGAAACGTCCGGTTCTCCAGAACTTCGCCAACTACCCGGAGCTGGAGCTGGGGAAATGTGGCAGCCAGTTCTTGCAGCACTTCGGCCTCGTTGGCAATTTTGCGCTGCAGATTGCCCAGAGGGTTGCGAGGATGCGCCACATAGTCGTGCCGCCAGATGATTGGAACCTGGCTTCCCGTGCAGTTCGGGTCCCGCTTCTCTTCCGAGATGGCCTGCGAGCCGCATGCGATGCCGTGCCGCTCTAGAACAAATTGGCGAAACTGTTCCGGCATTGCCAGATGCTCTGCGTTGCTGAACATTGGCGAGTCGTAGCCCATCATGACCAGCACCAGATCGTCAATTAGCTGAACACTTTTTAACTGGCCGATGCGAACGACGCGCGAAAATAAAGTCTGCCCAGCTTGATCGAGCACGCCCCAAGGATGACCGTCAGTCCAAAGAATTGTAATGTTTGACAAGTCGATGCCAACGTCGATGTTTGTGAAAATGTTATAGAAGTATGTAACAGTGTGATTCAAATTAGCATATTCATATCTGGTTATGGCCAACACCTTTGTGCTTTGAACTTGTTGCTCCTCTTTTCCTGAGGAAGTGACTTGCTTTAATAGGCTTCCGAGCTGTTGCGAGCTTGCTGTAACTGCACTGGCAAAGTAGTGCGTGTTTAAATGCGAGTTTACGTTGCTGACTCGCTGCACGAAGCTCAGGAGTTCCGTATCTGGAGACTTATCAGGCAGAGGACGCGAAAAGCCCCTGATTCAAACATCCAATACTCATTGCTCTCGGCTTGATTAATCACCTAAAAGGAATATATAACTGAAATACAGGAAAACCATTTGAGGTGTTTGATAAGGTACGAATTCTACACGATCTATTATATATGCATGGAGTACAAGTTCATACCTGTGCTATATCTTCTCCTCCGGGTCGACCGCTGGCTCTGTGTGGATCGAAGACTACGTTTTTTAATCGTGCAAACCCGGATGGAACGACAGATATGCGATTTAAACAGAAAGACGATTCACTTTCGCGCCACTCTATCAGTTGCTTCTCCGAAAGGAGACGCTCATCGTAGGTTGCATTACTCGAACAGTCTTTTACTGTTAAGTTTTGGGCTATTTGAATTTGTGTCAAACTCTGACGCTGAATATTCTTCCAACTGCCGCTGAATTCTAAGTTAGGCTTGTGGCACATAAATAAAAAGATTTTCACTGACGTTACTAACCAGATTATGCAACAGAAAAGAAATACGAGCCGGGCACCGCTTGAGCGATTTCGTATTTTTTTCGAAGAGTTGTACCGAAACCCTCTCAACACTGCTGGCGAATGTCTTTGAACTAAAAGACAGACTTTATATATTCCGATGTATAAACGTCGAATCCTATGAATTCCAGTAATTTTTTAAACAGTTATGTGAAATTTTGCGTGGGATTACATTAAAACAAAAAACAAAGAAGAAAAAGCCACTTGGATTAAGGTATATTTTTTTGTCAGTTCAATAAGTAACCTATTTTGTTACAAAGAAACATTCTGAAACAAATAACTAGAAACAATGACAACACGTAATTAGACAAAAAATGGATTTTAGCGGCGAATAGCTAGTGCTAAGAAATCCAATCCGAAGTGCATTTTCCGAATTTGAACAAGCTGGGTCGTTCCAATATGTAATGCCAATGCTTTTACGGTCAGATAAAATATAGTTTAGTCTGCAGCAGCCTTACTTATTAAAAAATTATTGTTTTTTATTATACAAACTGATCGTGGATTTTACTTATTTTCCTGTTAATATTATCCTGGCATAGCACACGCACAGCTGTCAATAGCTGATGCTTTGGTATTTATTTTTTTATTGTGTTGTCCATTGTCTAATAGATTTTTTGAGAGTGAAGTCAAACAGCAACTATAATCATGGACTCAAGAATTCTTTCTTGACATTCAGCATCGAATCAACCTTGATAGTTGACAGTTGAACTTTACTTTAGGTTCATAGCTATTCTTATGTTGGACCATTGGTACATTAGATTAGGACTATTGCTAAAGGCAAAGATGCCTAGCTTTGTTGGATGAATACAACAGAAAGAAGCTTTTTGGTTTTCTTAAGATTATCTATAAAAGTTTTATGGATAGGTATTTCCCAACATGTTTTCCAATTATATTATATTATTGAACAATGCTAGATGTCTGCCATTGTCAAATCCTAAATAGCACTGGTGCAACTATTGGGGGCGACCATCGACTGTCCCCTTCTATGGGAAAACCCAAAAGATAATCAGGTGACCAAGCAATTTTTGCCACTAAATGGCCAATGAACCTCATTTGCCACTTGTCTAGGAAGTTTCAACCTTGCCCTTTGGTTTGCCCCCCTTAAAAACACTAGTTGTGCCACTGCTAAAGAGTATTATATAAGAATAAAAATAATTTCATGTTGGATCAATTAAGATTTTAAATGCATACCAGCCTGCTCATATAAAGGTATGAGCAAAGTTATGAACCATTTTTTAGCTTATCAGTTCAGTAATTAAGTAGGCATATGAAAGTAAAGAATAAACAAACAAAAGAATTTCATGAAAAAATTATGACAAATTTTTCCAGTAAAAAACCTTAAAACCTAGTCTAAGGTCTATAAATATTCTCATGACAATCTCATACTTTACTACATTAATTTAGCCATTATAGCTAGAGCTACTAACATTTTTGTTTCAAACTTCCTTCTACCATCTATTAACACAAGAATATAGGACAGGAGGATACATGCAGGTTAGTTTCCAAGAACTTATTCCTTGGAAACAGATGGTGCCAAGGGTACTCATCTAGATGGCTCTCAAACAGGTTATCAAATATGCTATTCATAGCTCTAAATTCAGATTGGCTTAAAAAGTTATCAACAAAATCTTGAAAATTTCTTATGAATATTTGCTCAAGTCCTGATGTCAATTTTGAGTATTCCTAAAAATGTTAAAATCATCTAGTAATCATCATGAGTGAGTTGGAGACCCATTTCACAATTGTATTTTCCTATTCTCATACATCGTTTCCACTACTGAAAGTAGTCATCCACATTATATGATGAAATTATTTTGAAATTCCTGCATCTTCAGCAGCGCCAGACCAACAGTGGCCGATCGCGCGCCCTGCAAGCCTCCGGTGGCAGCAGTGTCGGGGCCGGCCGACGGTCGCCCAGCCTGTCGGACCGAGAGGACACGTTTCTAGATGGCCCCGGCTTACACGCTGTTACCGCCGCGACCGGCGCTCAGTCGTCCTCGTCACCAAACGCAATGGTTAAGGATCGGCGACGCGAGCTGCACACGCAGGCGGAGCAGAAGAGACGCGACGCCATCAAGCAGGGGTATGACAAACTGTACGAGCTGGTCGGAGCCGCGCCCAGCTCCACCGCCTCGGCTGCCGGAGCCGCCTCCGTCGCTGGGGGCGGCGTAGGCGAGTCTAGCGGCGGCGCCAAGGCGCTGAGCAAGGCTTCAATTCTGCAGCGCTCCATCCGGCACATGGAGCACCTGGCCAGGCAGAAGGAGGCCCAGGAGCGCGAGCTCGACAAGCTGCGGAAGGAGGTGAGACTGCGGGGCGTCTTGGGAAACCTAAAATTGGGATCTGGGAGTATTGGGGAAGCCAATCTAGGCATCTGGGAGTATTGGGGAAGCCAATCTAGGCATCTGGGAGTATTGGGGAAGCCTGTATAGGGATCTAGGAGTATTGGGGAAGCCAATCTAGGGATCTGGGAGTATTTGGAAAGCCTGTCTAGGGATCTGAGAGTATTTGGAAAGTCTGTCTAGGGATCTGGGAGTATTTGGAAAGCCTGTCTAGGGATCTGGGAGTATTGGGGAAGCCAATCTAGGCATCTGGGAGTGTTGGGAAAGCCTGTCTAGGCATCTGGGAGTATTGGGGAAGCCAATCTAGGCATCTGGGAGTGTTGGGAAAGCCTGTCTAGGGATCTGGGAGTATTTGGAAAGCCTGTCTAGGGATCTTGGAGTATTTGGAAAGCCTGTCTAGGGATCTTGGAGTATTTGGAAAGCCTGTCTAGGGATCTGGGAGTATTGGGGAAGCCAATCTAGGCATCTGGGAGTATTGGGGAAGCCAATCTAGGCATCTGGGAGTGTTGGGAAAGCCTGTCTAGGGATCTGGGAGTATTTGGAAAGCCTGTCTAGGGATCTGGGAGTGTTGGGGAAGCCAATCTAGGCATCTGGGAGTATTGGGGGAAGCCAATCTAGGCATCTGGGAGTGTTGGGGAAGCCAATCTAGGCATCTGGGAGTGTTAGGAAAGTCAATCTTTCAAAATGTTTGCAAAGAAGAGAAGCTGAGAATGTTTGCTTAGGCCTAATTAAACTCAGTATGTCGTCCCACCTCGCAGGTCATGGCCCTGAAGATCATGAAGATGAACTATGAGCACTTCGCTTCTAGCGCGGGCGGCGCGGCCTCGGCGGCGGCGAATGCTGGCTCGTCTCCGCAGTCGCAGCCGCTGCCGGAGCAGGTGAAGCTCAGCGTGTTCCAATCCATAGCCGATCAGCTGTTCGCCAGCTTCGATCGCTCAACCTCGGCTGGCAGCTTTGCTGAACTCTCCGGCTGCGTCATCAGCTGGCTGGAGGAGCAGTGCCGGCCGCAGGCGATTCACGACCTGTCTGTGCAGGCACTGCAGCAGGTGCTCATGCAGTACAGCCAGCAGCAGCAGCTAAGCAGACATGGCCGGTAGTGTAGGCGCGCTTTAACATTTTAGATGCTGTCAAATCGAGTGAGCATGTAATTTGCTTGCTCTTTCGTATTCTTCGAGATGTAGCGCGCACTTGAATTTTGGCTTTCTCCGTGTACATACAGTCATAAAAATTAAGGCAGTCACTTTTTTAGAGTTTAATTTGATTTAAAAACAAGAGGCCAGTTACTTCGCTTTTAATCTATAATATTTTTTGTTCGTGTGTTGAGTTTTACTCACGCTATACTACTTACTACTATAGTACTACTTAGCATGTGCCTTCATGAGTCCAGCCAATGGATTGCAGACTGAGTTTTAGACTCGCCATACTAACGATGTCGTCTGGGGATCTGGGAGAATGAAGATTGGGATCTAGCTAGAGGATCTGGGAGAATGAAGATTGGATCTAGCTAGAGGATCTGAGAGAATGAAGATTGGGATCTAGCTAGAGGATCTGGGAGAATGAAGATTGGGATCTAGCTAGAGGATCTGAGAGAATGAAGATTGGGATCTAGCTAGAGGATCTGGGAGAATGAAGATTGGGATCTAGCTAGAGGATCTGAGAGAATGAAGATTTGGATCTAGCTAGAGGATCTGGGAGAATGAAGATTTGGATCTAGCTAGAGGATCTGGGAGAATGAAGATTGGTGATCTAGCTAGAGGATCTGAGAGAATGAAGATTTGGATCTAGCTAGAGGATCTGGGAGAATGAAGATTGGGATCTAGCTAGAGGATCTGAGAGAAT
Source organism: Macrostomum hystrix (assembly GCA_950097015.1). Classification (NCBI taxonomy): domain Eukaryota; kingdom Metazoa; phylum Platyhelminthes; family Macrostomidae; genus Macrostomum; species Macrostomum hystrix. Next base: position 7,410,400 of record CATNEN010000007.1, on the reverse strand, counting down.
GAAGATTGGGATCTAGCTAGAGGATCTGGGAGAATGAAGATTGGATCTAGCTAGAGGATCTGAGAGAATGAAGATTGGGATCTAGCTAGAGGATCTGGGAGAATGAAGATTGGGATCTAGCTAGAGGATCTGAGAGAATGAAGATTGGGATCTAGCTAGAGGATCTGGGAGAATGAAGATTGGGATCTAGCTAGAGGATCTGGGAGAATGAAGATTGGGATCTAGCTAGAGGATCTGGGAGAATGAAGATTGGGATCTAGCTAGAGGATCTGTGACAGTTTGGGAAGTCTGCATCTTCCCGACTTTATTATTCTGCGTTGGTAAAGTACATTCTCTGATATGATATGATATTATAATATTCTGAATATCTTCTTAGGTACAAATGTCTACTATTAACAAACAAAATGATCATCATTTATTTGTCATTTGTGTTGCATTAGCCATGCCACCAATCAGGTCTATTTTTTTCTGGTGCCTACAGAGCTGCTTGTTTGTATTGTGCGCAATCAGATATGTACTATAGTACTCTTGCAGTTTAAGAATCAAGTTGTCCGTGTTTTTTGATTACATTATCATTGCCTTATGCTACTTTGTAACTTTCGTGAAGCCCTTTCTGTGCAAAGTAGTTGCTACATGATTAAAATCATACGACACAATATAGACTTGCACTTTGGCGTTGCTGGTGACTGTGGGACGACCAGTGCTAATTATTGCCGAACTGAGCCTTTCTTGAATATTCCTCCTCATTTTAAAGGTATCGAATCAATCTGTCATTGGCCACAATCAAACAAACCATAGCCCACTCACTATCAGACACTATCAGACACTTTCATAGCCCCCTGTCAGACACTTTCATAGCCCCTTATCAGACACTATCATAGCCCCTGTCAGACACTATCATAGCCTGCTAATAGACACTATCATAGCCCCCTATCAGACACTATAATAGCCTGCTAATAGACACTATCATAGCCCCCTATCAGACACTATAATAGCCCTGTCAGACACTATCATAGCCCCCTATCAGACACTATCAGACACTATCATAGCCCCCTATCAGACACTATCAGACACTATCATAGCCCCTGTCAGACACTATCATAGCCTGCTAATAGACACTATCAGACACTATCATTGCCCCCTATCAGACACTATAATAGCCCTGTCAGACACTATCATAGCCCCCTATCAGACACTATCAGACACTATCATAGCCCCCTATCAGACACTATAATAGCCCCTGTCAGACACTATCATAGCCTGCTAATAGACACTATCAGACACTATCATAGCCCCCTATCAGACACTATAATAGCCTGCTAATAGACACTATCATAGCCCCCTATCAGACACTATAATAGCCTGCTAATAGACACTATCATAGCCCCCTATCAGACACTATCATAGCCCCCTATCAGACACTATCATAGCGCCCTATCAGACACTATCATAGCCCCCTATCAGACACTATCATAGCCCCCTATCAGACACTATAATAGCCCCCTATCAGACACTATCATAGCCCCCTATCAGACACTATCATAGCCCCCTATCAGACACTATCATAGCCCCTGTCAGACACTATCATAGCCCCCTATCAGACACTATCATAGCCTGCTAATAGACACTATCATAGCCCCCTATCAGACACTATCATAGCCCCCTATCAGACACTATCATAGCCCCCTATCAGACACTATCATAGCCCCCTATCAGACACTATCATAGCCCCCTATCAGACACTATCATAGCCCCCTATCAGACACTATCATAGCCCCTGTCAGACACTATCATAGCCCCCTATCAGAAGAACTGAGAACTGGCTTCTGAGAACTAGTTTACGAGAAATGGCTTCTGAGAACTGGCTTCTGAGAACTGGCTTCTGAGAACTGACTCATGAGAACTGACTCATGAGAACTGGCTTCTGAGAACAAATTTATGAGAAATAGCTTCTTAGAACTGGCTTCTTACAACTGACTTTTAAGTACTAACTTCTGAGAACTAGTTCATGAGAACTGGCTTCTGAGAACTAGCTTACGAGAAATGGCTTCTGAGAACTGGTTTCTTAGAACTGACTTTTAAGTACTAACTTCTGAGAACTGGCTTCTGAGAACTAGTTCATGAGAAATGGCTTCTAAGAACTGGCTTCTGAGAACTAGTTCATGAGAAATGGCTTCTGAGAACTAGTTCATGAGAAATGGCTTCTGAGAACTAGTTCATGAGAAATGGCTTCTGAGAACTAGTTCATGAGAAATGGCTTCTGAGAACTAGTTCATGAGAAATGGCTTTTGAGAACTATTTCATGAGAAATGGCTTCTGAGAACTGGCTTCTTAGAACTGACTTCTGAGAACTGACTTTTTAGTACTAACTTCTGAGAACTGGCTTTATTAGAATTGCTTGTGAGAACATGAGGACTGGCTTCTGAGAACTGGCTTTCGAAGCAATCATTTTATTCGCCTCCCATTAAAGAATGCCTTCTAACACTTGCACAATAAATTTTGCCAGCAATTATAGGCCGAATTGTTTTCATCGCCAGACAGCCAGAAAATCCTAAAAAGTGCACATTCTGTAACCTGCCGCTCAGCAAGAATGTTCATTTCGAAATAACCACTAGTTGGTTGCCACTGACAACAGAACTTTATTTCAATGACGCACAATAAAAACTAATATCAGAGTAAATGGAATTTGCAGAGTGATTTAAAACGCAGTTCCCAGACATCAAACTCTCTGAAATGATTAATAAGAGCTTGGCCTTCTTCTTCAATATCGTTCGACTGGCAGTCTCGGATTGGTCGGTGCATTTCGCCGTGGGCCGACCAATCGCTGGCCGCAGAAACTGCAGCTTAAAGCCCTGGCAACTCAAACCGGGGCTCGCGGCACTGAAGAATTCGCTGAGACCCATCGGACACACCTGCGCGCGATACCGAGTCCGTCAAACAGGTAGGACGAAATGGAGGACACCCGATCATCCATTCAGTGGATTGGTTAGAAGACATTTTGTTTGGGTAGCTTGTCATGAAAATTTCATCAGGTGCTGGCTGGCTGGCTGGCTCCGTGAAGCTTTTCTATTCGTTGCTGAAGAAAAACTCGTGCATTATTGAAGTCGAGGATTATTCAGTTCTATTATTATACTAGGAAAGTGTGCCATTTCCACTGTTCTGTGGCCCGAATTTTAGCAGGAACTGCCAGAAAACTCACTCACTCGCATGAGCCGCACCCACCAACCCCGCCACCGACTGCAGCCTTCAAGCGAGACGCAGCCGAGGACGAATTTCTGAGCTAATCCGGGCCAAGCAAAGCGCAACAAACGATGCAGTCTCTGCACGCCATCTCACTGCTGGCCCTGCTGCTGGCGCTTCAGCACTGCGGAGGCGTCCAGTCGATGAGCGTGGGACGAGCCTCGGGTCAGTGCGACAGCTGAATGTTGAGAAGGGGAAGGATTTGCTCAAGCTAATAAAGCACCTCACTGGATATTTGGTTGAAGCTGTCGGGAAGAATGCGTATATTATTCCTACGTTCATAGGGTGTGCCTAAACCTGTCTATAAATATGCGTTTTGTTTCATTTTTCTTACTTTCGAAAATTAAAAGGTTTTGGCAGTGGCCTGTAATGCGAGCTAGATATTTCTATTAATAAGGATTGACGTGGCGGGGTGGGGTGGCGGTTGTTACAGGCATTGTGTGAATGGGGTATGGGGTGGCGGGTGGTAAGGGCATCGTGTGAATGGGGTGGTGGGTGTTAAAGACAGCGTGTGTATGGGGTGGCGGGTGTTAAAGACAGCGTGTGTATGGGGTGGCGGGTGTTAAAGACAGCGTGTGTATGGGGTGGCGGGTGTTAAAGACAGCGTGTGTATGGGGTGGCGGGTGTTAAAGACAGCGTGTGTATGGGGTGGCGGGTGTTAAAGACAGCGTGTGTATGGGGTGGCGGGTGTTAAAGACAGCGTGTGTATGGGGTGGCGGGTGTTAAAGACAGCGTGTTTATGGGGTGGCGGGTGTTAAAGACAGCGTGTTTATGGGGTGGCGGGTGTTAAAGACAGCGTGTGTATGGGGTGGCGGGTGGTAAGGGCATCGTGTGTATGGGGTGGCGGGTGTTAAAGACAGCGTGTGTATGGGGTGGCGGGTGTTAAAGACAGCGTGTGTATGGGGTGGCGGGTGTTAAAGACAGCGTGTGTATGGGGTGGCGGGTGTTAAAGACAGCGTGTGTATGGGGTGGCGGGTGTTAAAGACAGCGTGTGTATGGGGTGGCGGGTGTTAAAGATAGCGTGTGTATGGGGTGGCGGGTGTTAAAGACAGCGTGTGTATGGGGTGGCGGGTGTTAAAGACAGCGTGTGTATGGGGTGGCGGGTGTTAAAGACAGCGTGTGTATGGGGTGGCGGGTGTTAAAGACAGCGTGTGTATGGGGTGGCGGGTGTTAAAGACAGCGTGTGTATGGGGTGGCGGGTGTTAAAGACAGCGTGTGTATGGGGTGGCGGGTGTTAAAGACAGCGTGTGTATGGGGTGGCGGGTGTTAAAGACAGCGTGTGTATGGGGTGGCGGGTGTTAAAGACAGCGTGTGTATGGGGTGGCGGGTGTTAAAGACAGCGTGTGTATGGGGTGGCGGGTGGTAAGGACAACTTGTGTAGTTGGTGACGGCTCATAGTAGTGATGTTTCATAGACTAAAATCATAGCGTGTCAACTACTAAGTCTGCGATAAAGATGTTGGACTGTGGTTGGTCTTTAGACTGCCCTAAACTCCCATTCCCTCAACCCGCATTGTAAAAGGCCTACCAAAGCTATGCAGTTGGTCCCAGTTCCCAGTTCCCATTCTCATGTCTAAAAAGTACACAGGGTTTCTAAGTAACCTACCGATCCATCCCATTTTGCATCGTCCCATTTGCTTGTCTAGTTCAGACAAATTTATTTTTAATTTGAATGTAGCTGGTAAAAAGTGCAAGCTCCAGTCATTTTGAGCACTTCCCTTCCCGCGCCCGCAGCGAGCTCCGATGAGTCGCAGGAGGAGGTGGCGCCCAGCAAGCGGTTTCTATACAACGCCGGCGGCGGCTGCGAGGCCTTCGAGGTGCAATGCTTCAGCCACGTGGACTGCATGGCGCAGTACCGCAGCCCGAACTACATGTGCTCTGTGAGCCGCTGCACGGCCAGCTGCGTGCCGGTGCCCGAAGCAGCTCGGCTGCTGCCACCGAGCCAGTGAGGCCCGAGAACTTCCTAACTACGATCGGAATTCTCGGAGTAATTGACTTGAAACAGAATTCAAACTTGGCCTTGCACCACAGAATGCAGTTTGCTTATCCCAGTCACAGCAATGAGCTAAATAAAGTTTAACTGAACATAAATTCAGATTTTATTTTGCTTTTCGATCACTTTCTTTGTCAGCTGGACATAATGCTAGAATTAAAGCAGCAGAACCTGATAATAAATCTAATTCCATTGTACTCCAAGCTGATGGGATCATAGTCGCCAACAATCCCAGATCCCCGCCGTGACTACGCATTGCCAAGAGCTTGGCCAGCCTCTGTCCGCCCCGGATGAAGTTGCTGATAGGGGCCTTGGCTGATGGGGCTGAGATAGTCAAGAAATGTAAGAGAATAATAGCATGCAAATCCCAACACGGGATACTCATAGATTCTGGAATTAGCGAAAAGTACGCCAATCCACTTCTCAGCGCGACTGCTGATGCCGCATTGGCTAGATTTTATTTCATCTCCAAGTTCGTAAATCACGGCTACGCACAACACACTAACATGTAGAAATTACACCTGGCCCAGTTGGGGCGCATGAGCAGTCATTGACAGACACTTTCAAAAACTGTCTCCAGCTGTTCAGTCCGTGGACCTGGCTGGAAGGCCGACAGACCACGCACATAACATTGAGAAAGAATATTTGCCAAATTGGGCACACACCGCACCCCTGTCTTATGTTCGCTTCTGCAGACAAATAATTGAAGTGGCCTTTTGGCCTTGAATTTCAGTTGTATTTGCACTGCAGGGGGGGGCAAAGGTGGAGAAACCAGGTATGGATAATAATAGTCAAACAATAATAAAAACAGCAGGCGCTGTCCCAGGTGCTTAGGCGTGACTTTTCTCCCATCGCCTCTAGTTTTTTTCTTCTGCTGGACTAAATTTGTCTACCACCAGCTACAATTTATTTGCCAAATTTTGGGCGAATTTCCGCAGCGTAGAGCCGCCGTGTTGACTCAGCCTCTTATTGAGTTTGTCTTCTTCTGCTAAAAGCGCTAGCCCACCCCACCCAGTTTTGACTCAAAAGCGCTGCTTCTGCTCCAGTGCCGTCGAAACTTCCACCAGCCAAGCAGTCCGCCGTGTCCCGGAACAATGGGGCCGATGGAGGCACTTCAAACGATGGCCCTACAGTAAAAATAGGGCTGGAAAAATGCTTCTATTCCTCCAATAGAAATTTGAATTCCTGCCTTTTTGTTTCCCATTTAAATTAAGCAGTTCACATTGATTTGAAATTGATAGGCAAATATGCTGATGACAAGGTTATGAATTTATGCCTGACTTCTGAGACGCCGAATCCGCAATAGATTTGAATGGCAACAGCTGATAGAGACGTGACTCATGCCTCTTAACAGCATAGATATTTGATAATCGGTTTCATCACTGCTTCTTTAGTGGCCATAATACATAATAGTAATGAACATACTAGTTGGTAGATAGTTGAAAATATGGACAGTCAGTGGATAGATGGATAGTCAGTAGATAGATGGATAATCACTGGATAGATGAATAGTCAGTGGATAGATGGACAGTCAGTGGATAGATGAATAGTCAGTGGATAGATGAATAGTCAGTGGATAGATGGACAGTCACTGGATAGATGGACAGTCACTGGATAGATGGATAGTCACTGGATAGATGGACAGTCAGTGGATAGATGGACAGTCAGTGGATAGATGGACAGTCAGTGGATAGATGGATAGTCAGTGGATAGATGGATAGTCAGTGGATAGATGGAAGTCACTGGATAGATGGACAGTCACTGGATAGATGGATAGTCACTGGATAGATGGACAGTCAGTGGATAGATGAATAGTCAGTGGATAGATGAATAGTCAGTGGATAGATGGACAGGCAGTGGACAGATGGATAGTCAGTGGATAGATGGGCAGTCAGTGGATAGATGGACAGTCACTGGATAGATTGACAGGCAGTGGATAGATGTATTGGTGGATGGCGGAGTGGATAGATGAATTGGTGGATGGCGGAGTGGATAGATGAATTGGTGCATGGCGGAGTGGATAGATGCATTGGTGGATGGCGGAGTGGATAGATGAATTGGTGGATAGCGGAGTGGATAGATGAATTGGTGCATGGCGGAGTGGATAGATGCATTGGTGGATGGCGGAGTGGATAGATGAATTGGTGCATGGCGGAGTGGATAGATGCATTGGTGGATGGCGGAGTGGATAGATGAATTGGTGGATGGCGGAGTGGATAGATGCATTGGTGGATGGCGGAGTGGATAGATGAATTGGTGGATGGCGGAGTGGATAGACGCATTGGTGGATGGCGGAGTGGATAGATGCATTGGTGGATGGCGGAGTGGATAGATGCATTGGTGGTTGTGAACACTTCTTCCGCTTTTTTAGACCGCTTTAAAGAAAAACTACAAAATAAAGAAGCCAGTTACATTCAGTTAGATCAGTTTGCACTCAAACTAATAAACATAAAAACTGTAGATAAAAAATAGAACATCAAATTGTATTTGCACTTGAGGGAAGCTCGCGTTAGTTGGTCGCCGTGCAAACTGGTTAAAAATTGCACGGGATTACAATGCGCATTGCAAAGCCAATGGAAGGCACAAAGGAAGACTTGGTCTAATTGATTAAGCGCATGTGGATTTATCCAAAATAAATATATTCAGTAACTATAAGATAATCAACATTTTTCAAGCTAAGGATCACGAACAATACAGGCTTGAATTTGCGGGTAGCTGGTACAGTAGATCGATCTACAGTGTGCGGGGTGGCGGGTGTGAGATTTGGCGGGTTCGGGATGGTGGGTATGAGGGGTGCTGGGTATGAGGGGTGGCGGGTGAGGGGTGGCGAGTGCGGGGATGGTGGGTGTGAGGGGTGGTGAGTGTGAGGGGTGGCGAGTGCGGGGATGGTGGGTGTGAGGGGTGGCGAGTGCGGGGATGGTGGGTATGAGGGGTGGTGGGTGTGAGGGGTGGCGGATGTGAGGGGTGGCGAGTGCGTGAATGTTGGGTATGAGGGGTGGCGGGTGTTAGTGTTTGTTTGTGTTAGTGAGTATGAGGGGTGGTGGGTATGAGGGGTGCTTGGTGTGAAGTTTGACGGTTGAGAGACCCAGGTCGTCTAGCTGTTTTAACAGCTAATTAAGTTTGTACATTAGATGGTTAAGTTTTGTACAAAACTGCAAATAAATGTTGAGCAATGTTTGATTGGTCATAGAAACAGATAGACCACAGAGATACATTGAAGAACCCATTAGGGCTAGAAAAAAGCATATCACAAGAGCCACCCAAAAATATTAGATTGATGGGCCGGGCAAGGCCCTGCTAAGCCTACTTATAAGCGGAGCTGGTTGCCCTGGTCCTGCCAGCCGTCAGGAATCGCTCAGGAAGTGGGCGGTGGTGCTGCGAGCTGCCAACGTAGCCAGAAAAGGCGGCCCGCTGTTGGCCGCGATCGTTCGCGCTGGTTCTCCGATGGGCGGGCGCAGAAGCGGTGGACGAGGAGGAGGACGACAGCAGCGGCTGAGCGAACTGCTGAGGCGGCGGGGACATCGGCGGCGACGATTCCGTCGAAAACAGCTGATCGGCAGTCGCCGCCGCGGACTCCGCCGTCATGAGCCGCAGGCGCTGAAGTCCGCTAGCGGCGCTGGGTGAGTTGAAGAACCGGTCCGGCACCCGCTGGTCCAGCGAGATCAGCCAGGCCTCCGTCGCCGTCGCAGCTGCCGATGCTTGCTGGGGCATCGGGCAGGAGGCCTGCACTGACTTGTCGCAGGAGAGGCCGTTGACGATTGTAGACAGCGAGGACGCGGGTGTGGCGTCATCAATCTGCGCATTGTCGATATCACCGGCAGCCGTATGGGTCGAAGGAAGAGGAGAAGGTGACAACGGCGGAGGAGGTCTGCTGGGTTCTGAGCGCCTCTGTTGCTGCTGCTGCTGCTGCTGCTGCTGCTGCTGCTGCTGCTGCTGCTGTTTAACAACCGGCCGCAGAATCTGCTCCGTCAGTAGCAGAAGGTCCAGAGGCTTCCAATCAGCAGAGTCCGCCATCGACATTCGAGTTGCTTGAGCTGCTCGGAGAGGTGCAAGTATTAAAATCAGCCGAACTGCAACCGGGTGAGCATAGTTGAGTCTGTCTGCTGAAATTAAATAAGCACTTTTAATTAACGTATTTTCTATTTTAAAAAGCTTCATTCATTCTTAATCTTACACAAAGCCAAAAATTGTGAAATAGAAAATAATGGCAAAGAAGCATAAATCGAAAGATATTGTACTTGTCTAGTAATTAAAAATACATGTCAGACCATAAAACAGCCAAAGAAAGTTGAGAACAAGCCATTCATCTGCAGTAAAGGATGTATATGGATCAGGTCAAGCCAAGAACGCGAATTATGGAGCAAAAATGCAATTCAGTTTTAGTCAGAGATAATATAAAACTGCTGCACACAGAGATTGAGCAAAAAAACCTGTACTGTACTGTTCTGACGGGTCTGGGGTCACAAACTGTCACAGTACGGACTGATGACACAGACTGAACAGGTTGATGACACAGACAGAACAGGCTGATGACACAGACAGTACGGACTGATGACACAGACTGAACAGGTTGATGACACAGACAGAACAGTCTGATGACACAGACAGTACAGACTGATGACACAGACAGAACAGGCTGATGACACAGACAGAACAGTCTGATGACACAGACAGAACAGGCTGATGACACAGACAGAACAGTCTGATGACACAGACAGAACAGGCTGATGACACAGACAGAACGGACTGATGACACAGACAGAACAGACTGATGACACAGACAGAACAGGCGGATGACACAGACAGAACAGTCTGATGACACAGACAGAACAGTCTGATGACACAGACAGAACAGTCTGATGACACAAGCAGAACAGTCTGATGACACAGACAGTACGGACTGACGGACTGATGACACAGACAGAACAGGCTGGTGACACAGACAGAACGGACTGATGACACAGACAGAACAGTCTGATGACACAGACAGAACAGTCTGATGACAAGACAGAACAGGCTGATGACACAGACAGTACGGACTGACGGACTGATGACACAGACAGAACAGGCTGGTGACACAGACAGAACGGACTGATGACACAAGCAGAACAGGCTGATGACACAGACAGAACAGGCGGATGACACAGACAGAACAGACTGATGACACAAGCAGAACAGGCTGATGACACAGACAGAACAGGCGGATGACACAGACAGAACGGACTGATGACACAAGCAGAACAGGCTGATGACACAGACAGAACAGGCTGGTGACACAGACAGAACGGACTGATGACACAAGCAGAACAGGCTGATGACACAGACAGAACAGGCGGATGACACAGACAGAACGGACTGATGACACAGACAGAACAGGCGGATGACACAGACAGAACAGGCGGATGACACAGACAGAACAGATGACACATCAGCGGTAATCAGCGTCAGTTCGTCTTCGCAGTCTCTTGGCTCGGCTAACGGGCTCCGCTTCCGCCTCCGCCATCGCCTCCTCCTTCGCCTCCGCCGGTCGCATCTGCGGTGGCGGCGGGTCGTCCCTGGTCAGCCGCCGGCGCGTCAGGCCACCCTGCTCGGCGCGCACCAGGCAGACCTCCGCGCTGGCTCCAAGCCGCCGCAGCCGGGCCAGCCAGAGGGTCTGCTTCGCCGACAGCTGGTCGCCGGGGCCCTTGACCTCGGCAAAGAGGCAGCGCCGGCTGGCCGGGCACCAGAGCAGCAGGTCGGGCATGCCGGCATGCAGCTGGTCATAGTTCTGGCCGAGCTCAGCGAGAATGCCGGCCAGGAGCGGCCTTGGCAGGGCCTCGGCCAGGCTGCACAGATCATCCAGGCTCACCTGCGGGCGGGGAGATAATATATACTCGTATATACGAAATAAACGACACCCTGCTATTCCGCTGCCTGCTCTCGCGCATGCCGACGACATCGCGCTCCTCTGTCGCGACCGAGCTGTTGCCCAAGGTGCTTTTTTTACTTATTTGCAGGGGGCCTGGGGCACTTGACGCACAAGCGCAGGAACGGCATGCCCGCAGGCCGGCGAAGTAGGCGGGAGTCGTTCATCGCGCTATCTAGACCCCTGAACACAGGCACCTCACACACAGCAGCAAGCCAAGCGGGGAAGGGGGCGTCAGCCGAAGTGCCTCTCACCCCAGGCCCGCACACGCACAGAGCACATGCCCAAGGCGCTCTTTTCAGGCTCTGTGAGGAGGGCGCCCGGGTGGGGCTGGTGGTCAACGCGCGCAAGACAGGGGTGCTGCACGTGGGCACTGATACCGCCCCGGCACTTGCGCTGCCCAACCGAGATGTCATCGCCGTGTGGGAGGACTTCCGGTACCTCGGATCACTAGCTATGAGCCCGGACTCTGACAGGAGCAATCCGGCCTGGCGCGCCGCGCACCTGCTCAGGAACGTCTTCAACTGCGAGGGACGGCCTGACGGCGCTACCCCGAGAGGTTGCCGTCCAGAGACCTGATGGCCCGTCCCAGACCTGAGTGTCACCCTGCGCCGGCGCCGACAAATGCTGCTGGGCCACTGCCTGCGGAGTCATGGCCGCGGCGACCAAGTCCCTTTGGCCCTGGTCCTCCTGCACCAGCCGAGGCCAAGGGCGAACTGTGACGCTGACTGACTGTTTTGTGGCTGACTTGCAAGCGCTGGGTCTCAGCCCCCAGACCACAGATGCCTGCCCCTCCCGTCTGTTTTGCAAGCGTGTGTGCGCAAGAGCCCATTAGCTCCTGCGTGTCTCTATCTGAGAATCGAACTCCCGACCGCCCCTCACCCGGTCGCTAAACAGCAGTCCTGGATCCTGCTCGGCCTCCCGCCGGATCCAGGCCTCAAGGCGGCCAGCCTCGCGGCACTCGTCGCCCAGCAGCCGCTGCAGCCCGGCGTCGAGGGCCACCTGCCGGCCGTCGGCGGCCAGAAACTCGGCCGGGTAGCGCAGGTCGAGCGGAGCCCGGCGCTGATAGCGGGACAGGAAGGCTCCGGGCAGCGGGGCGAACACGGCCTCCCGCTGCAGCAGGAAGAACAGCGAGTGAAACGGCGAGCCTTCGGCGTGGAGGCCGCGTGTGTAGCCGCCTCCGGCCGTCGAGCGATAATGGTCAAGAGCGACAGTCTCCACGCTGCAGACGCTGGCATCGCCGGAGCCGCCGTCAAGGAAAACGTTGACGCGACCCGGCAGCCAGTGGGAGACGGTGGCGCCACTGATTTCAACGCGAGCCGGCGGCTTCGGCGGCTGCTCCAAGAGGGCGGCGGCCACTAGCGGGCAGGCGACGATCGTGTCGGAGCTGCGCGCGGCCAAGGAGGCGGCCCGTTGAGCCAGCTCGCGCCTGGCGGCCGGGCAGAGGCCGGGCTCAGCCAGGGCGCGGGAGATGGCGGCCAGAGACGCCGCCGGGTCGCGCTGGTGCCGGTCCAGCAGCAGGGCCAGCCGGAGGTGACGCCGGTATCGCGACCGGGTCAGCAGCACCTACAGTTTGGCAGGTTGTGCGCGCACAAGTTAGTGTTACTGCCAGAATTCGGCCAGATATTTTTCAGCCTTCAAAACCCGCAGCCAGAAATACCTGACGACTGCGAACAAAACTTTTTGCTAGAAGATTGCGTTTGGAAATTCACTGGCCGAAAAATGCAGCCTGAAACCCACTCAGCCTGAAACCCACTCAGTCTGAAACCCACAGTCTGAAACCCACTCAGCCTGAAACTCACTCAGCCTGAAACTCACTCAGCCTGAAACCCACTCAGTCTGAAACCCACTCAGCCTGAAACTCACTCAGTCTGAAACCTACTCAGTCTGAAACCCACTCAGCCTGAAACCCACTCAGTCTGAAACTACACAACTTGAAACCACGGAGCTTGAAACCTCAGAGCCTGAAACCCTACTGCCTGAACCCTCAGAGCCTGAAACCTCAATAATTGAGGAAGGATTCATCCTTCCTGATTGCCTCCAAAGCCTAGCATCCCGGCCCACCTGCTGAGACAGCAGCAGCTGGTACTGCCTGGCCGCCTCCGGGTAGCGCCTCAGTCGCTCCAGAGCGGCGGCGCGCATGTCGGCGGCGCGGAACAGGGCGCCCAGCTCGGTAAATCGGCGCAGATGGACCGGCACCCGGTCCGCCAGCTTGGCGAGGCTGCCGCCGTCGTCGCCGCTGATCGCCTGTTCCAGCCAGGCCGTCCAGCCGGACTCCGTGTACGCGTCCTCCAGCTGCAGGAACTGGCGCCGCTGTTGAAGATCGCGCAGGCGCCGCTCGAAGCGCACCGCCTCCAGGTAGGCCTGCAGTGCGGCCGGGTCCGGGTACAGGCGGCGGTAGGTGGCCGGCTTGTCCCGGACCAGCTCGGCTGGCAGCGGCTCCGGCTCCGCGCCCAGTTCGATGCGGCGCAGACGGAAGAGCAGGTCCTGGCGGCGAATTAGTGGAATCCCAAATCAGTGCTTTACTCACTCAATATCAAACGGCATTTCGGAATTCTAATTCGTAGTTTTTCTATCAACCCCATTCCATTCCAATCCCAATCAAATCTTAATATGAATCTCAATCAAGGTTGCGATTTCGGGGCCGGTCTAAACTGGCTCTGTAATCGTGTTTAGCCGACTGGGCCGGCCCTCCCGCCTGTCTTTGCGTGCGGCTCGTGCGTGTGCATCCCTGCCGCAAGGTGGGGTGCTGGATGCCGGCCGGCAGTTGGGGTGGTTTGGTTGGGGGGTGGCGGCGTCGGCCCCACTTTTATTTGTGCGCTCACGCTCTCTCGTGCGTGCTGCGTGAGCGCTCTGGCTCGTAAAATTTTTTTTGCCTGCCTGCTATCATGCACCGTGTGGACCGACTAACAGTCAGACAACTCAAGAGTGAGCTCGGTAGCCGAGGGCTCTCAACCGCAGGCAATAAGTCGGCCCTGCAAGCCAGACTGAGACAACACGAGGGGCAGTCACAGCCTCAAGACGGCGGGACGCACCTGAACCATTCGGCATCGACATCGGCATCGGCATCGCCCTGTGCGCAGGAGGAGCCCCAAGACCAAGGCCGGGACCCACGGGAGGCAGACCTGGACGGAGAAACGGCTGCAGCTCCTAGAGCTTCGAACACGCGAGCGAGAGCTTCGGGAACGCGCCGTCGTGACTGCCCGTACAGAATCAGATGAGCAGCAGAATCTCTTTGCTGAACTTCTCAACCCAACAGGCCCCGTCAGCGCTAGAGCCAACCCCCGGCCGGTCGGGCAGCCGTGTCTGCTCGTCAGAGACTTTGTCGATGATCAGGCCAGGCTGACGAGTTGCTCACCCGGGGCAGCTCTGGCGGCCTCGTGCTCAAGAAGTCGACGACCAAGCTGGACGGCATGACAGTTGGACATTGGTTGGCCGGCAGCATGAAGATCCTGCTTCAGATGCTTGAAGACACAGCGCCGCAGGTGACCAGCAAGGGCCAGGTGTACAGCACAACTGAGAAAGTCAAAGACTACGCCCAGTACAATGTCCAGGTGGCCGAGCTATTCGACAGATTCCCGGCGCACCGGGTGATCAGATTCGACCATGACTACCGCCAGCACCGCGCAGCCAACAGCCTTCGCTGGGGCAAGGACTGCGCCCAGATATCGATCAGGCGCCTGCTCAGCATTAAGACGGACCAGTACAACCAGACAGCCAAGCGAAACCAGCCTAGCAACAAGAGCCGCGTCATGGGTCCGCGGACATCCTCAGGCCCTGAGCTGTGCTTGTCCTTCAACAGCACCAACGGCTGCATGAGGAACAATTGCCGATTCCTCCATGAAACCGATTTTACGCCTCCTGCTTTTAACTGCCTCGCTGAGCCCGCTCCCATGCCCTGCATCGCCAAGCCTCCAGCGCGGATGTCCGATCTGACGCAGCCAGTGGGTGATCTCCGCATCGACGCCTGGCGCTCCGAGCTTATTGGCGGCCCCGACGCTGATTTTATTCTCGACGGCATCGAGAGTGGCTTCTCCATTGCTGATGACTTCGACTTTACACCTTGTTTCTGCAGCAACTACCAGTCCGTCAACCGGAATCGCGACCAAGTCCAAGCTGTTATCGAAGAAGAAATCCGGCTCGGGAGGTACGTCCCAGTCGTGGACAAGCCTGCGATGTTCTGTCCGCTGGGAGCCATTCCGAAAGACAGCTCCGGCATCCGGCTAATCCATGATTGCTCCGTCCCTCGCGGCTGCAGCCTGAACGATCAATATGCCTAACAACGACGTCTCCGCTTCACCTCCGTCGACGAGGCCGTCAGGATGATGCAGCCCGGCTGGTTCATGGCAAAGGTGGACATCGCGTCAGCCTACCGCAGCGTGCCAATTTCTCCGCAGTGCTACCAAGCCACAGGCATCCACTGGGACTTCGGCAACGGCTGCTCAACCTTCCTGGTGGATACGCGGTTACCATTCGGCAGAAGAGCCTCCGTCAGCATTTTCCAACGCCTCACGCAAGCGGCCCGACGAATGATGTGTCGCAAGGGGTTCCTGGCAACCGTCGTTTTCATCTATGACTTCCTCGTCATGGCCAGGACGAAAGCCGAGTGCGACAGGGCCTACCATGAGCTGCGCAACCTGCTCAACAAGCTTGGCTTCATCATCAACGAGAAAAAGTCTGTGCCGTCGACGACAAATCTGCGGTTCCTCGGCATTGACATCGACACCGTGCAAGCCAGTCTTTCCTTCCCAGCCGACAAAGCCGAAAAGCTTCAGCTTCTCCTTGACACCTGCCTCTCGCGGAGGAGCCTGTGCAAGTCTGAACTGCAGATGCTGCTCAGGCACCTCAGCCACCTGTGCACGGCCGCCCAGCACGGGCGAACTTTCCTGCGGCCGCTGATTGAGCTGGTCAATAGCCTGGTGCATCCGTCCGACAGGGTCGGCGTCACGGAAGACCTCCAGTCGCAGCTGAGGTGGTGGATGACCGCGTTGAGCACGCTGCCGCCTAGAGCTGCCTGGCCCTCGCATCTGCCGGCTGGAGCGATTGAGTCTGACGCCTGTGACATGGGAGGCGGTGCTGTGCTGCATTTCGTCGACAGAGAACCGGTTTGGCTCTAAGACTGGCAGTCCGATTTTGATGGCGCGTTCAAGGAGCTGCACATCAACCTCAAGGAGTGCGCCGCCCCGCTGGTTACGATTCTGCAGCACCAAGAAGCCTTCAGCGGCTGCTCGGTTGCAGTCTACACTGACAGCACCGCCGCCTGCGGCATCATTAACTCGGGCTCCGCCAAGCACCAAGGTATTTCCGTCCTGCAGAAGCGCGTCGCCCTGACCTGCATTCAACGCGACATCATCGTCCGCGCGCACCATGTGCCTGGCCGCTTCCAGCTGCTCGCCGACCCGCTGTCCAGAGTGCATGACCCCAGCCAGCTTGCCAACTTTCTGTTTCGCTTCTATGGCACCTGCTATGTGCCAACCAGCTTGCTTGCCTCCGCTTGCTTGAGTTCTGCCGCTGCCTCCCACCTTTTGTTTCAGGTCCGCCTCCTGTGGTCCCGGTTCACGGCCTCTCCGCGCCGGCAAAAATATCTTGCCTAATACTCATTAAATTGTTCTTCTTCTCAATTTTATACAAAAGCAGCTGGGGAACATTGTCAACTGGGGATCATCATAAATGGGGGTCATCATCAACTGGGGGATCATTGTTAACTGGGTGATCATCATCAACTGGGTGATCATCATCAACTGGGTGATCATCATCAACTGGGTGATCATCATCAACTGGGGATCATTGTCAACTGGGTGAGATCATCATCAACTGGGGGGTCATTGTCAACTGGGGGATCATTGTCAACTGGGGGATTATCGTCAACTGGGTGATCATCATCAACTGGGTGATCATCATCAACTGGGGATCATTGTCAACTGGGTGAGATCATCATCAACTGGGGGGTCATTGTCAACTGGGGGATCATTGTCAACTGGGGGATTATCGTCAACTGGGTGATCATCATCAACTGGGTGATCATCATCAACTGGGGATCATTGTCAACTGGGTGAGATCATCATCAACTGGGGGGTCATTGTCAACTGGGGGATCATTGTCAACTGGGGGATTATCGTCAACTGGGTGATCATCATCAACTGGGTGATCATCATCAACTGGGGATCATTGTCAACTGGGTGAGATCATCATCAACTGGGGGGTCATTGTCAACTGGGGGATCATTGTCAACTGGGGGATTATCGTCAACTGGGATAATCGCATGGTTTATCGAGTGGTAGCAGGATATATATTGTAATCTTCTATTATCAACAGTAAAAATGTAAGTACGGTTCGCATAAGTTTATTATTACTTATTTCTTTGTTTTTTGGGTACGACTAACTGTTAATAGTAAGAGTTATTGATTAGCTACTGTCAAAGCAAATATTTTTTTGCTTAATTGCTCGTCTCGCTCTGAGAAAAGGAAAATTGATTTTTTGAGTGCAGCAGCAAGTTTTATTCGAAACAAAGCTGAGTAAAGAATTTTGGAGCATTTCTGCCAGCGTTTTTAGATTCGAAAATATAAGAAAAGACTTTTAGGAAAGCTATTAGCGCTGTTCACTTTAAGTTTTAATATTTTTCAAGCATTCTTGCAAGCAATATTCAATAGGATTAAAAAATAAAGGAAGCTATAAAAAATTTATATTCCAAACTAACAAAAATTTTCCAGCATAGCTGCAAGCGTAATCAGATTCAGAACTAGAAAGAAATGGGGAAAAGCATTCGATATCTAGGGAATATATTGATTTCGTGAAAGGATTGCATTAGATTTCCAGGAGAAAGAATGAGATTTTCAGGTAATCACATAATGCTTTCAAGGAGTTTTTTAAAACTATAAAATGATTTATTAAAGAGGGTAGCATGATTTATCGAGGGGGAAGCATGAATTATCGAGGGGGAAGCATGAATTATCGAGGGGGAAGCATGAATTATCGAGGGGGAAGCATGAATTATCGAGGGGGAAGCATGAATTATCGAGGGGGAAGCATGAATTATCGAGGGGGAAGCATGAATTATCGAGGGGGAAGCATGAATTATCGAGGGGGAAGCATGAATTATCGAGGGGGAAGCATGAATTATCGAGGGGGAAGCATGAATTATCGAGGGGGAAGCATGAATTATCGAGGGGGAAGCATGAATTATCGAGGGGGAAGCATGAATTATCGAGGGGGAAGCATGAATTATCGAGGGGGAAGCATGAATTATCGAGGGGGAAGCATGAATTATCTACTGTTAATAGCATTTATTAACGAGGGGGAGCATGAATTAACGAGGGGAAGTATGAGTTGAGGGGGTCTGCATTCTCGATGGCGTAGCATAAATTATTGAGGGAGTATAGTTTAATTGATTCATCAAGGGGGTAGCATGAATTATCGAGGTAAGAGCATGAATTATCAGGGGGTAGCATAAATTTTAGAGGGAGTAGTAAACTTTGTCAAGAGATAGCACGATTTATCAAGGGGATATTAAGAAAAGATAATCATAGTATTGAAGTTGCATATTTTAAATTATTCTTCTTCCCAGGGCTGTAAAGCGTGATTTGCTTCCCCCAAAGGGGGTCTTGGTTGCTAGTTGATGTCTAATTTGGGAATGGAACAATGAGTTAGAGTAGCATCACACCCAAGGACTCATTGATGCGTTTCAAAATTACTGATCAGTTATTGATCAGTGGTACATGCTACTCACAGAAGAACTGTTTTATTTTGAAGCCCTTCAGTCAGATTCTATTTTCAGAATTGTTGTTTCTACAATGAAAAACTCAGATGACGAATCTAATTTTCGTTAGATATCAAAATAATCCCACTCATTGCCTGATTAGCAATAATCCCTACTCAATCTCAATGGGAAACAGTCGGCACTGGTATATTTTGAGCAAATAATACCAACAACGGTGATGAGAAGCCAAAAATAGATGCCAGTGCTCTGCGAGAAGCGCCCCTGACAACAGGGGTCACTCCAGCGGATGGCAGGGTGCCAATGCAGGGACTGAGTCGAGTAGCATTTTCCACTGGCTGAAATCTCGGCAAAGCAGGGGGCCACGGGCCTCAGTCTGGCACTCTCTTACTCGCAAATTTGGGAAGCAATTTCGCTGATGGCAGGCGGCAGGTAAAATGTTCTTGATGAATTGCCCTCTGTTTATACACCCCACTTGCAGCTGTTGTGCTAAGAAGAAATTTCCAGATTCGCTATGGAATTTTCCAATAACTTTTTCTCACTAATGCATCAAAAAAGCAATGCCATTTTGTTGTAGCCTTGCTGCAAGCTGTCTTCACTGACTCTAATCATTCCTACTCAGTCTCATTATCCCTACTCATACTCTCATTATCCCTACTCATACACTCATTATCCTTACTCAGTTTCTAATTATAACCACTTAGTCGCGAAGCATCCCTACTCAGTGATTTATTATCCCTACTCAGTCGCTAATTATCCCTACTCAGTGATTTATTATCCCTACTCAGTGATTTATTATCCCTACTCAGTCGCTAATTATCCCTAGTCAATTTTTAATTATGCCTACTCAATCTTTCATTATCCCTACTCTAACTCTCATTATCCCTACTCAAACTCTCATTATCCCTACTCAGTCGCTAATTATCCCTACCCAGTCTCTAATTATCCCTACTCAAACTCTCATTATCCTTACTCAGTTTCTAATTATAACCACTTAGTCGCGAAGCATCCTTACTCAGTAATTTATTATCCCTACTCAGTCGCTAATTATCCCTACTCAATCTTTAATTATCCCTACCCAGTAGCTAATTATCCTTACTCATACTCTTATTATTCCTACTCATTCTGATTGCCCTACTTATTGCTACTCAGTCTAGGATTATCCCTACTCAGTCTCTAATTATCGCTACTCAGTCTGTGATTTTTCCCAGATCAGTTCTCGCCCACCCACCTGGAACACGTTGGTCGCTTCCGTGTCGTGCAGCTCAATGTGAAAGGCTAGGAAGGCGGCTTCGAGCAGGTCGGCAGCCGCCGGCCGCAGACGCCAAGCTGGCCCGATGGCGGCAAGAACGGCGCGGCGAACCCGGCAGGCGGCGGCCGGACGCGGCTCGGCTCGGAATGCGCCGGCTGACAAGGAGTTGGCGCTGGCCCGCAGCAGCGAGCGGGTGAGGCCGTCACGCCGACGGCCGGCCCCGACCAGCCCGCTGGCGATGCCGCCGCCGAGTCGTTTAGCGACGTCGATCAGCTCCGGACAGCTGCAGAGAGACAACAGTTCGGCGAGGCTGGGCGGTGGCGACGCTTCAGCGAGGCTCTCAGCCAGGCCCAGACTGGCGAGGCCGACGAAGGCCTGCTCCGGTGGGACGCCGAGCTCCGGGTAGCGCAGCCGCGCCGGCCGGTGGAAGCGGAGCGTCCGGCACAGGAGGCGGGCCAGCAGGCGCAGCTCCGGCCGCTCCGGTGGCAGCCGGGCCACGGCGGCCAGCTGCTGGCGCTGCTCCGTTGAGAACAGGAACTCCAGCTCCGAGTCCTGCGACACCTGCGACAGAAGGAGTGGACAATGGCTCATGCTTCTCAGTCAAGACTCAAGATGTGATATCCAAGTATCTCACATATCTCACTCCTAAAGTCATGAATCTCACGTATCTCACGCCTAAATTCCCATAAGTCTTTAAAAATTTAGGTTAGGG
The DNA here is from genome assembly GCA_950097015.1 of Macrostomum hystrix. NCBI lineage: Eukaryota > Metazoa > Platyhelminthes > Macrostomidae > Macrostomum > Macrostomum hystrix. The sequence continues at coordinate 7,389,585 of CATNEN010000007.1, read as the reverse complement.
GAATGTCCATTTTAAGTCCGCTTAAGAGTAGAAAGACAACGCTATTTTTCCCATGGGGAAAGACGTCGGGTGTGTTTCAAATACGCACTGCCTACTTCACGACAGCTCCCAAACCGAATGACCGATTTGAGTGAAAGTCCACAATCTGAATTAAAATTTTCTGCCCTTTACGATGGACTAACTTTCAAAGTTGTCCTACGCTAGCATGGTCGAGATACTCAGCGGTTCTTGTCGAAGACCCCGGTGACAAGGACAACTAACATTGCTCTGTGTAAACGGCGAATCCATATTGGTTCAATAATCAGAGTCCATCTGTCGCATGGACCTTTGTTCTCAGCATCCCAGGCACCAGGCTTCATCGCCGGCATCGGCGGCACACCGTCGGGATCTTCAACAAAAGTAGCCGTCTTTGAGATTCCTCTATCTATTTGCAGGGGGGCCCGGGGCACTTGTCGCACAAGCGACGGAGCGGCACGCCCCCAGACCGGCGAACTAGGCGCTTAGCGCCCATCGCGCCGCCTCCCCTAAGCAGGCACCACACACAGCAGCACAGACCAGCCGGGGAGGGCAGGAGGCACCCAGAATAGGCAGCAGTGCCCCCCACCCCAGCCCCACACGCACAGAGCAGACCAAGCCGGGGCGGAAGGCTGATAAGAAATCAGTCCTCAGGGGGGGCCGGGTGATGAGTGTACACTTATCCAATCGCGCTGACGGAAATCCAGAAAGCGCGCGGCGGTGTACACCCGCCCTCCAGCCACCCCCCACAAGGTCTCACGCCCCAGCGCCAACGCACACAACTCACGCAACGCAGAACAGGCACACAGAAAGGTAGGAGCGAAACTATTGTTTCAAGCTTTGATTGCACGAAATATGGTGCACCTCCGCCGGTCGCTACTGTCCAAACCCTCCAACAAGCCCCGATATTAAATCGTGACTTGAAAGGTAAATCGAACTAGCGTCCTTTGGAGTGCGAGGCAGCGACGTTAGCCGCTGACCCACTCGCCCCTTGAGATGCCTCTTAAAGTATGCCCATATTGGTGGTTTTTGTCCCCTGACAACCCGACGAAAACCGTTGAATATCTCGACGATGCCGATGTTTTGTAATTCTGGAAGTTATTTTATGAGTAGAAAATTCTAGCCCGTGTTTTGAATTTTCATGGCATTTAGTTGAATATTTTAGGAGATACTAAAAAAAGAACAAATGCGGGCATGCAAACAGCTAATACTAATGAGCAATCGTTGATGCGGGCATGCAAACAGCTAATACTAATGAGCAATCGTTGATGCGGGCATGCAAACAGCTAACACTAATGAGCAATCGTTGATGCGGGCATGCAAACAGCTAATACTAATGAGCAATCGTTGATGCGGGCATGCAAACAGCTAATACTAATGAGCAATCGTTGATGCGGGCATGCAAACAGCTAACACTAATGAGCAATCGTTGATGCGGGCATGCAAACAGCTAATACTAATGAGCAATCGTTGATGCGGGCATGCAAACAGCTAACACTAATGAGCAATCGTTGATGCGGGCATGCAAACAGCTAATACTAATGAGCAATCGTTGATGCGGGCATGCAAACAGCTAATACTAATGAGCAATCGTTGATGCGGGCATGCAAACAGCTAACACTAATGAGCAATCGTTGATGCGGGCATGCAAACAGCTAACACTAATGAGCAATCGTTGATGCGGGCATGCAAACAGCTAACACTAATGAGCAATCGTTGATGCAGGCGTTAATTCGGCCGGATTTGCTTGGAAGAAGTTAAAAATTTCTGTCCAACTTGAGCCCTTAAACACTCAACTCCCAGTAGCGCAAACCGTAATCACTCAGTCTTTAGAATATCCAAAAATATCTCTACTTAAAGTGTCTGGACAGTCTTTGAAAGCTAATTGGCAACACTTCCGAAATGTTTCACATCGAAAAGGTGACGCACTTTAAAAGTTGAAATCAAATTATTTTGCAGCTAATTTCTGCGCCGCGCGTTTAAGCATAAAATATTTGGCCAAAACAGTTGAATTTTCACGCCCCAGTAGCTGATCGATAATGAAATAATTAACAACTTATGCCTCACTCACCGTGCTCACAATGTGCGCGAACCACCTGGCATAGTAGGGCTGCTCCCCAGCATCCGGAGCTTCATCATCCGCCTCCTCATCCTCCTTTTGTACGGCTCCTTCCGCTTCCGCTTTGGCCTCAGCTTCGGCTTCTGCTTTCCGACGCTGTTCAATGCAGCCGCCGGCAACGAAATGATCGAGATCGTCAAATTCCAGACTGCGCTTTCGATGATGATTTTCCTTCTGCTGCTGCTGCTGCTGCTGCTTCTTCACGGATGATTTGCTAGAGCTTTGAGACTTTGTCGCTTGATCACTAATTCTGCTGCCGCTGCCGCCGCCGCCTCCTTTGAAGCCGAAGAAATCAAACAGGCTGCTTTGCCGGCGCGGCTGCGGCTTCGGCGGCGACACCTGACAGCTGACAATCTGGCAGTCGCTGTCGCTGCCGTCACTGTCCGCCGCCTTCGACATCAGCTCAAGGGCGCAGTACTTGGATAATATTTATTCAACAATCGATAGTGCTGGAAGTTGTCAATGGTTTAGCCTGAAAGCAGTGCAGGTGATTGACTATGAAGACTTTCACTCAATGGTGCAAATTGTTCTTAAGGCTTAGAATTTCAGGGGTGGGTTTCTGAGGCTGACATTCAGGGGTGGGTTTCCAAGGCTCTGACACTCAGGGGTGGGTTTCTGACATTCAGGGGAGGGTTTCTGAGGCTCTGACACTCAGGGGTGGGTTTCCAAGGCTCTGACACTCAGGGGTGGGTTTCCAAGGCTCTGACACTCAGGGGAGGGTTTCTGAGGCTCTGACACTCAGGGGTGGGTTTCTGAGGCTGTGACATTAAGGGGTGGGTTTCTGACACTCAGGGGTGGGTTTCTGACATTCAGGAGTGGGTTTCTAAGGCTCTGACACTCAGGAGTGGGTTTCTGACATTCAGGAGTGGGTTTCTAAGGCTCTGACACTCAGGAGTGGGTTTCTAAGGCTCTGACACTCAGGAGTGGGTTTCTGACATTCAGGAGTGGGTTTCTAAGGCTCTGACACTCAGGAGTGGGTTTCTAAGGCTCTGACACTCAGGAGTGGGTTTCTGAAACTCAGGGTTGGGTTTCTGACATTCAGGGGTGGGTTTCCAAGGCTCTGACACTCAGGAGTGGGTTTCTGACATTCAGGAGTGGGTTTCTAAGGCTCTGACACTCAGGAGTGGGTTTCTAAGGCTCTGACACTCAGGAGTGGGTTTCTGACATTCAGGAGTGGGTTTCTAAGGCTCTGACACTCAGGAGTGGGTTTCTAAGGCTCTGACACTCAGGAGTGGGTTTCTGACATTCAGGAGTGGGTTTCTAAGGCTCTGACACTCAGGAGTGGGTTTCTAAGGCTCTGACACTCAGGAGTGGGTTTCTGAAACTCAGGGTTGGGTTTCTGACATTCAGGGGTGGGTTTCCAAGGCTCTGACACTCAGGGGTGGGTTTCCAAGGCTCTGACACTCAGGGGTGGGTTTCCAAGGCTCTGACACTCAGGGGAGGGTTTCTGAGGCTCTGACACTCAGGGGTGGGTTTCTGAGGCTCTGACATTAAGGGGTGGGTTACTAATAAAGGCTTTGATACTTATAAGCTTGTCTAAGGCCATCAGCAATCCACACCAGCGTTAATAACTAGATTCTCGATACAAAGCCTCATTGTAGAATTCCATAATACGTACAGATCAGTGTAACACAGGGTCACACATCACCGACCTGTCATTGTCCAACAGGTATTCCTGTGGCTAAAATCTGCTTCGCTATTAAAAGAGATTGACAACAGAGAAACAAAATGCTCGAAGCAGCGACGCACAACTGTTGGCTTTTTTTCGAAGCAGAACTGCTGCAATATCCCGTTAAGGCGTTTACTAAATCAGCAGGTTAGATAGCTGGCTGCGTAAAATACTGATTCTCAGAAAAAAAAACACTTAACTGATTGAGCAGCGGATAAGGCAATGCAAAAAAACTAAAAAATATACCTGCTGTTTAAAGTAGATTAGCTAAGATGTGAATAATGGTCAGATAAGCTTTTTACATAAGCGAAATAAGCACAATAGACTCGCTATTTTCTACTCACTTCTTTCGCCACGAGAATCCCATTGGACTCAGGCTTGACCAGGCATATTTGAGCACTGCAGGACACTTTCCTTAGATAGACAATGAAATTCCTGAAAAATGTGGCTATTTCTTAAGCTATCTTTCATTCTAGGATGTTTGTAGTGTCAATTCGGTACCGAAGCCAGCTCCCAATGGTAATAAAATAAGGCTTATACTCGCACTAATCTACTTAGAAGAGTAGGTACATAGGTAAAACAAAGCTTTCCCGGGTTTTAAAAGACAAAAATACCGAATGCGCCCTTATTCATAGAGATTGGAAAATATATAAATAATAATAATAATAATAATAATAATAATACTGTTTTTCTAGGCCTGTGAACAGAACTAGACTTCGTAAAAGTTGCACATATATAAATATACAACAGGATTCAAACCTGGGACCTTCATACACAGTGTTTCAAAGCCCTGTTTCAAAGCCCCCAAAAGTCCTCCTCGAACTCCTCTTCGTCGAGGTCCTCATCATTCAAAGCGTCATTTAACTCCTTGACGGCCGGGCCCAGCAGCATGTTGGACTTCCACCAGTCCTTGACCTCCTGGCAGCTGCTGTGGGCGAAGTGTGTCACCGAGCGACGCTTTCGGCGGGTCGCAGCCGCGGCCGAGCGTCTCAATGGCTGGCCGAACCGTCCGATGCCGCGGACCACGTCGCGATTTTCACCGTTTAGACTCGCCTCGTCGTCGACGTCGCCGTAGACGAAACCGGTGGCATCGTTGCCGTCGCGATCGCCGTCTTCGCCAGCGCTGCCGGCCGTCATGCCGTCGTCCTTTTCATCCAGGAGGTTGAGAATGCGCGCCGGCCTGCGCCGTTTCGAGCCCATCGTCAGCGACGCATGACCGCCGCGGCCGCTGCCGCCACTGCTGCTGGCGCCTGTGTCGACATCGTCAGGATCCGTTGGTGTCTGAGCCTCCGCCGACGGCGACAAATTCGGATAGGCGCTGGTGCTCGACTTTCGCAATGGCCGCTCACCTTCGCCGTCTCTCTCGCCATCGCCGGAGTTTTCAATCGTTGCGGAATCCGCCGAGGGCTGTTCGACAGTCGGTGGCGAGGCGGGCAGCAAGTCGGACAGCGGGTTGGAGCTGCGCAAGTGGCCGATCACGCAACTGATGGACGCTTCGTGGGCGCGCTTACGTTTCACGCAGCCGTCCAGCCACTCCTTGATGGTCTGCTTGGCCACCTCCTCCTCGATGGTGAACTCCAACTCCTGGCGGGCCATCAGCTCCTGCAGCTGAAGGCTCTTGCGGATGTCCACGGAGCTGTGGTGAAGGAGGCAAGATAAAATAAATGCAGAAAAAATCTAATTAGCCTACTAACAAGTAGCAATATAAACCACTATCAAAACTTTCCCGTAAAAAAGTCTGAGTCTCGCAAAAAACATGTGACTGATGCCAAAGTTCAATTTTCTGTCGCACTGAAAACCTTGCTTTGCGACCCTCAAGGAAGCGAATATGTCGCTAGCGACCATACTGTGCGACAATAATTAGCGACAATGCATTTACAAGTATGGCCACACACGCGACCATACCGTGCGACCATGCTTTGTGACCTTGCCCTAATAGGCCGCACACGCGACCATACCGTGCGACCAGGCTTTGCGACCAAGAATTTCTTACCGATAAGCCACCATGGCGAGCACATCGTGGAACGACACATCGCCGGGCCCGTGCAATTTCTCCAGCTCGTAGATCATGTGCTTGAACAGCTGCTTGGACAGGACCGACTTGCCGGAGTCGATGATCTGCAGCCGGCCAGTCAGCATCCTCAGCAGAATCTTGCACTTGCGAAGGCTGATGCTGCCGCGGCGGGATTCGTCCAGCAGGTTCCAGGTGTTCTGAAACTGCCTGATGTCCGTGTGCGACAGCAGGGCGTCCTCGTCATTGGTGTAGAACAGGGAGAAGTTCTCCATGATGATGGCCACCAGGATGTTCAGCATGATGTAGGAGATGATGATGTAGAATGAGCAGAAGTAAACTAGCGAGGCCTGGCTATTGCCGCAGTTGGAGTTCCACAGGTTGTTGCCTGAGGGTGTCGGAGGGTGCAAATGAGTGCATTGATATTGGATAAATGGGAATACAGAGAATATAATCTGATTCAGGTAGCATTCGATTAGATAAACTTAACATTTTGAGACTGCTTGGGTAAATAACTTTTTAGTTAAGAAAAAAAGCTAATGTTTTTTTACAGAATCACTCGACAATCGACTCAAAAATACACCCAATAAATTGGACCACAAGCGCAGCGAATCCGAAATCAGCTGTTCAGTCCATGGACTGGGGTGCCGCCATTAACACAGACCCAGATTTCTACACCCCAGCTGATGCTGGTACCCATTTTACAGTACAGAATCTATGTGCATGGGTTTTCAGGAGCCAGAGAAATGGGCAGAATTGCCTCGTCGCTGGCTGTGGGAATGTTATCCCAGTGCCCATAGCCCTGCTGCAAATAAAATTTTAACTACAGTTGTTGCCCAGCTTTTAACGGATAGAGGTCTGGCGTTCGAATCTCATTTCGAAGAAAATACATTTAGCAGTAAATTCCACATTGATTTAGTTTGCCCAGCTGTAAAATGGGTACCCAACAATAGCTGCGGCTGTGCAGTAGCTGCACAAGATCGCAAACCTCTGATACCAGGCTCACCAGCCGAGGTGACGGTCTTGCAGAATGGCGGCGCCACCATGCAGTCGTGCATGATCTTGTTCCAGTCTTCGCCTGTGACAATGCGCAGCAGCAGCAGGGTGGCGCGCCAGCAGTTGTTGAAATTGGCCTGCCTGTTGAGGTTCTCGCCGTTCTTGACGTTGCCGAACAAGATCACGCCGGCCATGGCGTACACCAGCAGCAGCAGGAACATGCCCAGGATGATGAAGAAGGACTTGAAGGTGGACATGAGTACCGTAAGCATCAGCATCTTCAGGGTGGCCCGCTTGGCAGCCAGGGTGAACAGGCGAAGTACAACGACAAACCAGCCGAAATCTTCGGCGAAGGAGAGGAGGTCCGTTTGCAGCTTTGAAGTGGCCAGCAGGGTTAGCCAGACAACGCCGGCCACCGTCACGGAGGCGTCAAGGCGATTGCGCCACGACTGCCAATAGCCGACGAAGGTGAGCGCCACGCATTTCATGACTGCTTCAACTACGAACAGCACAGTGCAGGTGATGGCGCACAGGGTCAGCATCTGCGACACCTTGTACTTGGTGGAGTTGGACGGCTTGTTCACTATCAGGTCGTCCATCCACTTTGGCCGCAATGAGAAATGAAAGAGGAGAGAGGAGAGGTGAGGATAATTAATTAATGCAGTAACTTAACAAGATACTGAAATAACTCTAGACTGGTGGTATTTAGAACGAAACGTAAACAGTCAGAGCTCCACGCTCCTGAGAACAGCGATATATATTTTATGCGACAGCACGTTGGGTGTAAGGATTAGGGGGTGATAAAATAGAGCGAACAATGATTTGAAAGTCAGCCAGTTAACCAAACGGCTGCCAGCGCGGTGTACTCAGCGTACGCGCGCTGGCTGCACATGGCTGCACCGCACAATGAAATGATATTCAGCCAGTTAACAGACAGCTGCCAGCGCGGTGTACTCAGCGTATACGCGCTGGCTGCAAGTCACTACATAACACTTCTCCCACCATAGTTCAGACGGTCTGGGCTCTTGCGGATCCTGGTCGATCTTCGAGGCACGTGCTGCGGTGATTGATCCCGCCGCTGCTGCTGCTGCGGTGCCATTGTTGGAGGCGTTGGAGGCGTTGGCGGTGGCTGATGTAGTGATGTCGGCGGCGGCGGCGGTGGGGGCGGCGGCGGCGGCGGCGGCGGCGGCGGCGGCGTTGTCGGTGTCGACGATGGCGGCGGTGCCAGTGGTAGGGGCGGTGGCAGTTGTGGCGGCTGACAGACCAGCCCCCGAGGCTGTTGGTCCACATTGCGGTGAGTCGTATCGCACCGCATCTGGTTTGCATGACGCCGAACCGTTCTGTTGTCCGGCAGGTTGCACTGGTACCAGTTGCTGCCTTCAATGCCCACCACCGTTGCTCGCGTCCAGCTCCGTTCCTTTCCACAGCTGAAGTCTTGAACGAACACTGCCTCGCCCTCCGCGAAGCTCCGCCCGTGCGCCCCAGAGTCATGCTGCAGCCTTTGCTTCTCCTGGTTCTCGAGGACCCGCTTGGCAATGTCTGGCCTGGGTACATCGAGGAGCGTTCGCAGCGAACGGCGCATCAGTAGCTCACAAGGAGCCACTCCTGTCGTTGGGTGCGGCGTTGTGCGGTAACTCAGCAAGAATCTCGCCAGCTGCGTCTCCAGAGAGCTGCCGTCGCTCGCTTGTTTTTTCAGAGAGCTCTTGACGGTCTGCACAGTTCGTTCGGCTTGGCCATTCGAAGCTGGGTGGTAGGGCGGCGTGCGGATGTGCCGAATGCCGTTCTTAGCACAGAAGGTTTCGAACTCCGAGCTTGCGAAGCAGGGACCGTTGTCCGAGACAATAGCATCCGGCAGGCCGTGGGCACTGAAGGTCTGTCGTAGCTTCTCTATCGTTGCAGAGCTTGTCGTTGCCGACGTCACGTGAACGTCGATCCACTTGGAGTAGGAGTCGACTACCACCAGGAGCATTCTTCCTTGGACGGGCCCTGCGAAGTCGATGTGAATCCGCGACCAGGGCCTTGTCGGCAGCGGCCACGGTTGCAGTGCCACCTCCGGAACGACTCGCTGGTGCTTCTGGCACTCCTGGCATCCCGCTGCCTTCGCCTCGATATCACGGTCCATGCCGGGCCACCAGATGTAGCTCCTGGCCAGCGACTTCATGCGGGACGCGCCAGGGTGTGCGACGTGCAGCGATTCTAGGAGACTGGATCGACAGGCCTCCGGAATGACGACGCGGCAGCCCCAAAGAATGCAGCCGTCTTGGACCGAGAGCTCCTGAGACAATGTGGCATCGCGGCGTGACCAGTTACGCACATCTGATGAAGTCACCGGACCGGCGTCGAGGCAGTCCATCACTTGAATGACTTCCGGTGGCACTGGAACGTCCTTGGGCCCGCTTGATGCAGGAAGGCGGCTCAGGGCGTCCGCCCGGAGCATAGAGGTCCCGCTGCGATGTACTAGACGGTAGCGATAGGCTGTCAGGAGCAGCGCCCATCGTTGAACTCGGCCGGACGCCAACGTTGGAAGCGGCCGTTCCTGCCCAAGGAGGCCTAACAGCGGCTGATGGTCCGTCAGCAGGTTGAACTCTCGGCCAAACAGATACTGGTGGAATTTTCTGACGCCAAAGACCAGCGCGAGTGCCTCCTTCTCCAGCTGACAGTAGTTCTTCTCAGCGGCATTGAGACTGCGCGAAGCGTACGCGATCGGTTTGTCCATGCCGTTCTGACGATGGAAGATGACAGCGCCCAGGCCGTACTGCGAGGCGTCGCACTCCAGGTAGAGGTCCTCTGCCGCATTGTAGTGCACCAGGACACTTGAATGCGTGAGTAGCTGCTTTGCTGCGGCAACGCTTTGGCCTCACCGCGGTCCCACCGCCACTTCGAGTTTTTCTCCAGCAGCCGGTGTAGCGGTGCCAGCACGCTGGAGAGATTCGGCAGGAACTTCCCGTAATAGTTGATGAGGCCCAAGAAGCTCCTGAGCTGAGTCGTGTTCGTCGGTGCTGGTGCATCTAGCACGGCTTGGACTTTGTCGTCGAGTGGGTGCAGTCCCTCTGCGTCGATGCGGTGACCCAGGTACGTGACCTCGTCCTGGAAGAATCTGCACTTCTCGAGCTTGCAGGTCAGGCCGGATTCCTTGAAGACCCTCAGGACCTCTCTGAGATTGTGCAGATGGCTCGCGTCGTCCTCTCCCGTGATGATGACATCATCGATGAAGGATGCTGTGTGCGGAATTCCACGCAGCAGGTTGTCCATCACTCGTTGGAAGACGCTTGGGGCAATCGACACCCCAAAAGGCAGTCGGGTGTAGCGCAGGAGTCCGACGGAAGTGTTGATTGTACAGACCTCTTGGGCTTCCTCGTCCAGCGGAAGCTGCATAAATGCGTTGGTCAGGTCCAGCTTAGAGAACTTTTGCCCGCCAGTCAGCCGGGCGAACAGTTCGTCGATGTTTGGCAGGGGGTACGCCTCCGGCCGAATCGCTGTGTTGACTCCCTGCTTGAAATCTGCACAGACGCGGACGCTGCCGTCCGATTTCATCACTGGCACGATCGGTGACGCCCAGTCGGAGTTCTTGACCGGCATCAGCACTCCTTGGTCGATTTCCTTCTGCAGCTGCTGTTCGACTTTTTCACGCAGCGCGAAAGGAACAGGTCGCGCCTTGAAGAACTTCGGTCTGGCGGTCTCCTTGAGACTGATAGACACTGGCTTGCCGTTGAACTCTCCCAGGCCTTGGAAGACATCTGAGAACTCCTTGATGAGCTTCTCAGCAGGGTCACCGATGCGCTTGACCGACTGCCAGTCCAGGCGCAGCTGAGCCAGCCAATCCCGACCGAGGAGGCTCGGACCGTCGCCGGCGACAACGAGAAGCCGCAGTTGCGCTTCATCAGAGTCGGCGGACACTCGCACGCGGACGGACAGCTGGCCGAGCACGCGCACGGTCTGACCGGTGTAGGTGCTGAGTTGAATCGTTGACCGGGACAGTGTAACCAGTCCGTCCAGGTTCGCCTTGAATGTGCGCTCAGACATCAGCGATACAGATGCACCTGTGTCTACCTCCATCTCGTGCTGCCGCCCTTCGATAAAAACCGATGTCCTGATCGGTGGAAAACTTGACTGCGGCCGATCCGCCCCCAGATGATAAAACGGATACGACACCTCATCTGGACTCGCGCTCGTGGTCACCTGCTCCACCAGCTGGTGTGTCTGCTGCTGCCGCAGTGCATCTGTCTTACAGGCCTTCGCTGTGTGTCCGGTCTTGCTGCACTTAAAGCAGCGCTTGTCCACGAAGGGGCACTTGCTGGCCAGGTGACGGGTTGAGAGACAGCGAAAGCAGCGCCGACGACTTTCGGCTCCCAGCTGTCTGCTGTCTTCCTCTGGTCGCTGCCGCTCCATCCGTAGCACAGCGTCGCTTTCCGTCGATGGCGTCGGTGCTGCCGAGTTCGCTGATCCCAGCGACCGGCAGTTGATGGCTGCCGATTCGCCCGCCCGAGCGATCTCCTTTGCTGTGTCGAGGGTGAGGGTCGGCTCCATCAGCAGCCGGCGTTGGATTTGCTGATCCGCGATGCCGCACACCAGTCTGTCCCGCAGCATGTCCGACAAGCTGTTGCCAAAGTTGCAGAACTCGGCCAGCATCCGCAGCTCTGCCAGAAACTCTGCCACAGTCTCTCCAGCACGCTGGGCTCGGTTGTTAAAGTGGAACCTTTGGACGATCTCACTTGGTCTCGGGTTGAAATGACCGCTCAGCAGCGAACAGATGTCGTCGTACGATTTGCCAGCAACTTTGGCTGGAGAGCACAGGCTTCTAGCCAATTGAAACGTCTTCCTTCCACAGACACTCAGCAGGGTTGCTCTCTTCTTGCCCTCGTCAGTGATGTCCTGGGCGAGAAAATGCTGCTCCAGGCGCTCCTGGTATTCATCCCAGGTTTCGACGGAGTCTTCAAATTCTCCGATTCCGTGGGCCGGCATGGCTGGGCCCAAGTCTCGTCGCCACTGAAATAACTCTAGACTGGTGGTATTTAGAACGAAACGTAAACAGTCAGAGCTCCACGCTCCTGAGAACAGCGATATATATTTTATGCGACAGCACGTTGGGTGTAAGGATTAGGGGGTGATAAAATAGAGCGAACAATGATTTGAAAGTCAGCCAGTTAACCAAACGGCTGCCAGCGCGGTGTACTCAGCGTACGCGCGCTGGCTGCACATGGCTGCACCGCACAATGAAATGATATTCAGCCAGTTAACAGACAGCTGCCAGCGCGGTGTACTCAGCGTATACGCGCTGGCTGCAAGTCACTACATAACAGATACTAAGACGGATAAAGGGATATAGAAAAAATACAATTGACAGTCGTGATTGTGCCGTGATTGACTGTTGAGGCACTTGCTAGGGATTCACACTCCATTTGAATGGGATAACAAAGGGTGTAAAAATGAGTTTTTGTGAGCTCACGGGCAGCCAGAGCAGGCAGCAGTTGACGATGATGACCAAGGTGAAGAAGCCTTTGAACCTGACGCTCTGCACCACATCGTAGACCCGAGCCCTGGCCCGGTCCCACTTGCCACCGCGCAGCACGTTGGGCCTTGGCGGCATGCGCAGTGGCTGAGTCAGCTTGATGCGGCCCTTCAAATCCAGCCAACGGCGCTGGTCCACGGTTAGCAGGGCAGTGCCCTTGTTCTCGCCGTAATTGGCCACAACTACACCCACAAACAGGGTCAGGCCAATCAGGCTGCCGATGAACACAAACAGGTGAATGTACTCGGCGTGGATTGGGTGGACCCGCTCTATCAGGATGTCGCGCACGTCCACCCAGCCTTCCAGGGACAGCACCTGCGCGGGGCCGAAAGGTAGGTGGGGTATAGAACTAACTGTAAGGATATTATTTTGTGAGTCGTGTGAGTTAGGATAGAAAAAAAGAGCTCAATTAGGCGACAAAAATATGGAGTGACAAGGGGGAGATGGGAGTGACAAGGGGGAGATGGGAGTGACAAGGGGGGGATGGGAGTGACAAGGGGGAGATGGGAGTGACAAGGGGGAGATGGGAGTGACAAGGGGGGGATGGGAGTGACAAGGGGGAGATGGGAGTGACAAGGGGGAGATGGGAGTGACAAGGAGACGGAAGTGACGGTTTCCAAACCTCAAACAGAGCCAGCAGCGCGCCGCCGATGGTGTCAAAGTTGAAGTTCCTCGGATTGGCCCAGACCCGGGGCACAAGAATGCGCGGCTTGCTGCCGACCAGCCGCAGCCTGGTGACGAAGACCTCCCGCTCGAAGACGCCGACGCACTCGGCCCTGGTCTTTTTGCTGCGATCGTTGCAGATGCCCAGCTGGCCGCCGAACAGGTGAACACCGCAGATGGCGAAGATGAAGATGAAGACAAACAGCAGCACCGAGACCATGAGGATCTCGCGGAAGCCGCGAACCAGTTCGTACACAACTTGGCGCAGCTGCGGCACCAGGCTGAAGATGCGCAACGGCCGGAGGCAGCGGAGAACCATCAGCCACTGCTCCAGGGAGCCCGGCTGAACCTCGACAACGTGCAGCATGTAGCTCATGTACACCAAGCTGGTCTGGAGGTGCGGGTGAGGGCGCTGTCAGAGATTACTGATCTAGAGACACTGATAGAAGATCTAGAGACACTGACAGAAGATCTAGAGACACTGAGAGCAGATTTAAAGACACTGATAGCAAAGCTAGAGACACTGAGAGCAGATCTAGAGACACTGAGAGCAAAGCTAGAGACACTGAGAGCAGATCTAGAGACACTGAGAGCAGATCTTAAATAATTCATAAATAACATTTTTAGAAACACCCATAACAGATCCAGAAATATTCAAACCAGATCTAGAAACCTTCACAGAAATCTAGAAACATGGATATTACATCTATAAATACTGACAGGTCTCCACAGACATTATTAACAGATCTACTTACCGCATACAAGAACAAATCCAGCAAGCCATTGAAGTCCCGCACCAGTGCCATTGGCGTAAAGAAGAAGCCGTTAGCCATCACCTTGAGCATCAGCTCGATTGTCATGGCAACAAAGAAAGTGTACTCTGCCGCCTGCAGCCAGGGCGTGTTCATAACGCGCTGGTTCAGCGTCTCAAATGTCATGCAGGTGATTGACATCACCGTGATGGCGATCATCACCCAGTCCAGGTAGGTGACCATTCCTAGACGGCGGAGGGCGCCCTTGTCCCGTAGAAGTGGCTCCGAGTCGTCGCCTCCGCTCGGATCATAGCGAGCGTCCACCACCCTCTTGCAGAAGTCCCTGACGACAAGGGAGCGAATGTGTGTTTAGATTTAATCGATGTTATATGCATATTGTAGATGACAACAAACGTAAGTGAAGTGAACCAAGTACTTTTGCATCTGCAGCTCAACGCAGAGACGAGATCTCAGCCTAGAGACAAGATCTCACCCTAGAGACGAGATCTCTAGTTTCTAGCTTCTGGCCTCTTGGTACGAGAGACGAGATCTCACCTTAGAGACAAGATCTCACCCTACAGACGAGATCTCACCCTACAGACGAGATCTAATCTTAGAGACTATATCTCGCACCAGAGACCAGATCTCACTCCAGAGACCAGATCTCACTCTAGAGACTAGATCTCACTCTAGAGACTAGATCTCACCCTAGAGACGATATCTAGTATCTAGTTTCGGGCCTCTTGGTACGAGAGACGAGATCTCACCCAAGAAACGAGATCTCATCCTAGAGACCAAATCTCACCCTAGAGACCAGATCTCATCCTAGAGACTAGATCTCACCCATGAGACTAGATTTCACCCTAGAGACTAGATCTCACCCTAGAGACTAGATCTCACCCTAGAGACGAGATCTCACCATAGAGACTAGATCGCACCCATGATACTGGATTTCACCCTAGAGACTAGGTCTCACCCTAGAGACTAGATCTCACCCTAGAGACGAGATCTCACCATAGAGACTAGATCTCACCCTAGATCTACGTTGAGATAACTATATGACTGAATCTGACTAGATCACACCCTTACGACGATCTCTAGCCTCTAGGAACTAGAGACGATTGTCATGCCGTAGTCTAATAGCACTCACGTATCGCTTTGCCGGTCAATCTAATATGTACATATCACTAACTCTCGCTCACTATGTACATGCCCCCCACGCGCACGTTGATCGTATCGGTTGCACGTTAAGGCAAATATATAAATACTGTCTCGCCCTACTTGGAGGGCTCACCTTTTTCTTCGCACCTCACACAGCGTGACTCTTGAGCTATTACATTGGCGTCGCAAGGCCGAACCATGGCCTTCCTACAACTGCCTCCACCAGCCCACTTTAGCATCAGAGACGACCCTCACTCTGTAAGCAAGCGCTGGCAGGAGTGGTCGACCAACCTTCTGCGGTACCTGGCGGCAACCGGCATCAAAGATGAGACGCAGAAACGCCAGATCCTTCTGTATACGGCAGGCAAAGAAGTGAGCGACCTGTACAACGAGATCGCCACCCAGTCGCAGCAACAAGAAGGCGAGCCCGCAGCCGAGCCCACGGTCGACCAGCTGATCGCACAGTTCAGCACGCACTTCCAAGGCCGCGATAACGTCGTCTTCATTCGATACCAGTTTCGCCACTGTCTCCAGGAAGAAGGCGAATCCATAGACGCTTGGCACAGCAGACTGTGGAGCGCCTCGGAAACCTGCAAGTTCGAGGGTCTCCGCCAGTCGCTCATCAGGGACCAAATCGTGGCCAGCTGTCGCAGCGAGTCACTGAGGAAGCGCCTGCTGAATATCCCCAACATCAGCCTGTCGGACACTCTCCAGCTGGCCAGGACGCACGAGGCAGCAGAGAAGCAGGCGGCCATCATGACCAGGACAGCGGCAGCCTCTGAGGAAGTGGCGCAACTGCGCCGCCAGCGCCACCCGCTGCCGGAACCTTCGCGTGAGTCGCAGCAATTTGCTAAGTGCATCCGGTGCGGCGAGCTGGGCCACAAGAGCTGCAGCAGGGCGCAAGGCAAGCGATGCAGCAGCTGCGGCAAGGCCAACCATCTGGCCAAGGCCTGCCTCAGCAGCCGCTCGAAGATTAACTCACTGCAGCCCGAGCAGGACCAGTCAGCCGACCAACCACCCAACGAGGTGTTCTGCACGCTCAGCGGCAAGGACGACAGCGCCAAGTTCGTCATCAGAATCAACGGCAGTCCGGTCCGCACACTGATCGACAGCGGAGCGAGCTGCAACGTGTTGGACATGGCGACGTTCCACAGAATCTGCCGGCCCGGCACGCCGCTTTCGCCGTCCAGCACCACAGTCTTTGCGCTTGGTGCCAGCGAGCCACTGAAGACAGCCGGCCAAACAACGCTCACTGTCAGAGCGAACCACCGCGAATTGCAGGCCAATTTCATCGTCATCAGCAGCAACTGCACACCGATTCTCGGAAGATCGTCCAGCACAAAGCTCGGCATGCTGAGAGTCGGACCTGAAGTCAGCACGAACTCTGCGGTGGTGGCCAGCCTAGCTAAGCCGGCCAGCAGTGAGGACCAGCACCTGCCCAAGCAGCTGCAACTTCAGACAATCCTGGCGGAATTCAGCGACTGCTTTCAAGGCATCGGATGCGTGAAGGGAGTCAGCGTCACTATCAGGCTCAGGCCGGATGCCACTCCAGTCTGCCAGCCGCCATCCCGAGTGCCCGTTCACCTAAGGAATGCTGTAATCAAGGAGCTGGAAGATCAACTGGCACTGGGAATCGTCGAACGAGTGCGTGGTCCAACAGCCTGGTGCTCCAGAATGGTCGCAGTTCCAAAGGCCGAGCAGGGCGAGGTTCGCATCACCCAGGACCTCCGCGAGGTGAACAAGTACGTCATCCCAGAGAAGCAGCCTATACCCACATTCGAAGAGGTGACGGACGAGATGGCGGGCGCGACGTATTTCTCGGAGCTGGACGTCGCCAAAGCCTTCCACCAAATTGAAGTCGCCGAGGAGTCTAGAGACCTGCTAACGTTCTCCTCACCCATCGGGCTCCTGCGGCTGCGCCGGCTCTGCATGGGCTTCACATCCGCCTCCGAGATCCTCCAGCGGGTGATGACCTCCGTCCTGAGTGGCCTCCCCGGCGTCCGCTGGGTGCACGACGACATCCTGGTGTACGCGAAAAACATTGAAGAGCACAACCAGCGCCTGCGAGACTGCCTGGCCCGGTTGAAGGCTAGCAACATCACGTTGAACCCCAAGAAGTGCCGCTTCGCCCGGCCAGAGGTCGACTTTCTCGCCATGCGGCTCTCTGCATGCGGCATTCACCCAAGCGCCGAGAAAGTAGCGGCCATCAACAACTTCAAGCGGCCGACCAACGCAACCGAGGTGCGCTCCTTCCTCGGCCTCGTCACCTTCGTAGCGCGCTTCATCAGCAACCTGTCTGACAGGCCCGGCCACTCCGCGAGCTGACAAGGCAGGCCGCCGAGTGGACGTGGGGCGAAAAGCAAGAGGCCGCATTCAACGACATCAAACAGACGATCGCCAGCAGCCACGCGCTGGCATTCTTCAATAGTGAGCTGCAGACTCAGCTGATCGTGGACGCCAGCCCCACGGGTGTCGGCGCCATCCTTGCCCAAGTTCAGCCAGACGGATCGACGCGGCCGGTGGCATACGCGAGCCGCAGCCTCAGCCCGACCGAGCAGCGCTACTCCCAGACGGAGCGAGAGGCCCTCGCGGTGAAGTACGGCGGCCTGAAGTTCTACCACTACCTCAGCGGGGGTGGCAGTTTCAAGGTCATCACCGACCACAAGCCGCTGATATCCCTGTTCAGCACGGGGTCTCGGCCGCCACCCCGCATTGAGCACATGGCGCTGCGACTGCAAGACCTTGTCTTTCGGGTCGTGTACCAGCCCGGCGCCGGCAACCCGTCTGACGTCCTGAGCCGCCAGCCGCTGCCAATGCCACCAAACAACGTCGGCGAGCAGGCGGACGCGATCTACGTGGCCACGGCAGTCCAAGCTGCCACTCCGGTGTCCATCAGCCTGGGCACAATCAAGGCGGCCTCCGAACGAGACGGCACGGTACAAGCAGCGCTACACGCCATCCGCGGCCACCAATGGGACAAGAGTGACACGTGCCTGCAGGGACTCCATGGCGTATCCCACGAACTATCCGAGCTGAACGGCCTGCTGCTGCGCGGCAGTCAGCTGTACATGCCGACGACTCTGCGATACCGGTGCATGCAGCTGGCCCACCAGGGACACCAGGGCGTCAAAAAAACGCTCGACCGCTTGCAAGCGAAGGTCTGGTGGCCAGGCATGCGAGCATCCGTGGAGGCGCACGTAGCAGCCTGCACCAGCTGCCTGACCTGCACCAGCGAGACCTCGCCGAAAGCCACGCCGCTAAAGCCGACCGAACTGCCGGAGGGCCCCTGGCTCGAGCTGGGGCTCGACTTCCTCGGACCGATAAACGGCAAGTCGCTGCTCGTCTGTATGGACCACTTCTCCAGGTTCCCGCTCGTGGAGGTCATGGCCAGCACCACCGCCTCCGCCGTCATCAACGTGCTACGCCGGTGGTTTAGCATCTTCGGGCAGCCGACAAAGGTGACCACAGACAATGGCCCACCCTTCGCATCGGCCGAGTTCAGCAGCTTCCTGATGGATCAGGGCGCACGGCACCATCGGATCACGCCTCTCTACCCTCAGGCCAACGGCGCAACGGAGCGGTGCAATCAAGGGCTGAACAAGGCTATCCGCGCAGCGATCGTCGAAGGCAGGGACTGGACACTGGCCCTGGACGAGTACCTGGCAGCGTACAGACGCACTCCGCACTGCTCCACGGGCGTCGCGCCGGCCAGTCTGTTATTTGGCAGGCAGATCAACGATGTGATCCCGAGTCTCCGACACTCGCAGCCCGTCGACGCGACTCGACCGGCCATTGCCGACAGCGACAGACAGGCCAAGGAGGCTATGAAGCGGCACGCCGACCGACGCTTCAGAGCCGCCGACCACGGCATTCGCGCCGGCGACCGCGTCCTCAGGCGCCAGCAGCCCCGGCAAAAGACCGACGCCTTCTACGAGTCGGCGCCGTGGACCGTGGCCGAGGTGCAAGGCGACTCCCTGCTCATGCAGCGCGACGACGTCGTCTGCCGCAGGCACGCCACGCAGGTCAAGCGGCTGCCCGGGCAGCCTGAGCAGTCCGATCAGCAGCCGCTCGAACCTCCCGACGCCCCTGAGCTCACGGAGCCAGTCGCAGCCCGGCTCCACCCACGGCGGGCGAAGGACCCAGAGAGGAACTACAGAGAACCCGACCTGCGCAGAAGCTGAATTGCTTGATTGACAGACTAAAGTTACAAGGACTGTTCTAAAAACAATTATATTGTTGCCTGCTACTACTTCTTTCATTTTATTCCCTTAATTTTTCATCCACTTGAGGAGGACTGTCATGCCGTAGTCTAATAGCACTCACGTATCGCTTTGCCGGTCAATCTAATATGTACATATCACTAACTCTCGCTCACTATGTACATGCCCCCCACGCGCACGTTGATCGTATCGGTTGCACGTTAAGGCAAATATATAAATACTGTCTCGCCCTACTTGGAGGGCTCACCTTTTTCTTCGCACCTCACACAGCGTGACTCTTGAGCTATTACAACGATATCTCACTCAATAGACAAAATCTCAACCTAGAGATTAGTTCCAAGCATTCGCTCTCATTCACATTATCAATCGCGTCGCTCCTACCTCAGTCGGCTCTCGCGCCCAACAGCAAACAGCGGCTTGTCAAAGAACGGATGATTCTCGCGCAGCTCGGCCTCTTGCTGGCTGCGGATCTGCTCAGCCTGCAGAGCTTTCTGCTGCAGTCGGCGCATATCCGTGTCCTACAAGCAGTTATAACCGCGGCTATCTAGTTAAATAACTGGGGATGAGATTCAGACTGGGGATGAGATTCAGACTGGCGATGAGATTCAGACTGGGGATGAGATTCAGACTGGGGATGAGATTCAGACTGGGGAAGAGATCCAGACTAGGGATGAGATTCAGACTGGGAATGAGATTCAGACTGGGAATGAGATTCAGACTAGGGATGAGATTCAGACTGGGAATGAGATTCAGACTGGGAATGAGATTCAGACTAGGGATGAGATTCAGACTGGGGATGAGATCCAGACTAGGGATGAGATTCAGACTGGGGATGAGATTCAGACTGGGGATGAGATTCAGACTGGGGATGAGATTCAGACTGGGGATGAGATTCAGACTGGGGATGAGATTCAGACTGGGGATGAGATTCAGACTGGGGATGAGATTCAGACTGGGGATGAGATTCAGACTGGGGATGAGATTCAGACTAGGGATGAGATTCAGACTGGGGATGAGATTCAGACTGGCGATGAGATTCAGACTGGGGATGAGATTCAGACTGGGGATGAGATTCAGACTGGGGATGAGATTCAGACTGGGGATGAGATTCAGACTGGGGATGAGATTCAGACTGGGGATGAGATTCAGACTGGGGATGAGATTCAGATGAGGGGCGGCTCACCTGGCCAGCATTTCGCCTGGCGCTTGTCAGTTGAAAAGTAACGGTCGAAGGGCCGCCAACGCCATTGTGACCGGAGGCGGCAGCAGCAGCAACAGCGTGGGCCAGGCCGGAGGAGTCTAAAGAAACCGACGCTTTGCCGCTGGAGGCTGCGGATTTGCCCAGCTCGGCCAGGCGAGGCTTGGCTCGGCCGCGACGCGACCGCCTGTCGTGCAGCCGGATCTGGTGCTGAACGCTAAGCAACGAGCGCTGCGCCATGTTGCCCAGCTGCAGCTGGTCCAGGCAGCCAGACTCCAGCCGGATTCGGCTGTTCTCCCTGAACGGCATTGTATTGTTTAATAAAAGGCATCCTTATCTCACCCTCACAGTGAAAATCTCACCCTTACAGTCTAGATCGAATACTCACGGCGAAAATATTATTCTCAAAAGTAAATCTCACCCACCTAAGTATTCAAATCTCACCCTTCATTACTAGTATCTAAATCGTAATAGTCTCCCACATGAATCTCACCCTACTTACATGTGAATCTCACCCTACTTCCACGGGAATCTCACACTGCTTCCACGGGAATCTCACACTACTTCCACGGGAATCTCACCCTACTTCCACATGAATCTCACCCTACTTCCACATGAATCTCACCTCACATCCCAACCATGTCTCCTAAACCTAGCCAAAAAGTTTTCTCACTCAAGCAGAAAGTTGACAGCCATGAGCTTGTCTTCGCCGCTCAGCAGGCTGTGCATTTTGACTCGCGCCGGCGCCATCGTCCCATTCGGCAGTATCGTCTGGCCCTGACTATCGACTTTAACAGCCGCGGCAACCGCGACAGCCTCGACAGCCACATCGTCGTCGGTGAACTGACGCATGAAGCTGTCGCGAATTCGGGGCAGCAGGAAGTCGCTGATGAGGCGGCCCAGCCGGAGCATCTGGGGCCGGTTCGGGAACTGCTCAAACACTCGCAGGCGCAACGGCAGCTTCTGCTGCGTCTCGGCGGAGATCTCGCGCATCTTGCGCTGCTTCAGCTTTTTGACATCTTCGCCCAGCTCCAGGTTGTCCAGGATCACCGCGATGAACAGCGACAGAACGATCTGCGGGCCACGGCGACAGCGGAGAGCCTTGGCATCAATCATCAGCTCCCACTAAAACAGACAGCTATCAGCTACAAAGCCTTCCTAGCATGTACTCACAAGGCACCTGACACACCAATCTCTACCTGATGACAAACCAATCTCTACCTGACACACCAATCATTATATGACACGCGAATCTCTACATGATACACGAATCTCTATCTGACACACCAATCATTACCTGACACACCAATCTCTACCTGACACACCAATCATTACCTGACACACCAATCTCTACCTGACACACCAATCTCTACCTGACACACCAATCATTACCTGACACACCAATCTCTACCTGACACACCAATCTCTAACTGATGACAAACCAATCTCTACCTGACACACCAATCATTATATGACACGCGAATCTCTACCTGACACACGAATCTCTACCTGACACACCAATCTCTACCTGACACACCAATCTCTACCTGACACACCAATCTCTACCTGATGACAAACCAATCTCTACCTGATGACAAACCAATCTCTACCTGATGACAAACCAATCTCTACCTGATGACAAACCAATCTCTACCTGACACACCAATCATTATATGACACGCGAATCTCTACCTGATACACCAATCTCTACCTGACACACCAATCTCTACCTGACACACCAATCTCTACCTGACACACCAGCACTCACATGCAGATGCAAAATATGAGACATGCTGTTCTAGTTTCCAGTTTATGGCTAAGAGTCAGCAGCAGTTAATGCAGGCGCATACCGCACTAAACCAAGACGAGCCGGACCAACTAGCCAAAGAAGTCCACAATTGGCGGGTAGGCGACACTGCAAATCAAATATAAAATAGTTGCGTGCAGGGCACGGTAGCGCAGTTTAATAAACAAAAGTGCAAGGCATGCGAATGGCCCGTTCCTTAGACATGCTTCATGCTGTACTTAACCGATCCTCGCGACTCACCAGCTCAAAGAAGAAGTGCACAGTGCAGTAGTAGGCCGCAGTCAGGCCAGCTGCCATGTGGGCTAGCACATTTCGCACCTGCTGCTCGCCTAGAAACTCGTATTCGTCTAATTCTAATTCGAAATTAATCACATTCACATTAGAGCTGTTACTCTTGAACACTTGCTTCTCAATGAAGTCGTGCATAGAGGACATTGTGTCCAGCATCTGCAGCGCCCAGTTCTCGGAGGTCAGCACTTCGAATGAGCGCAACAGGGACTGCAGAAAATTACTAGTGTTTTTTAATTACTGTAGTCACACAGTCACACTGTAGTCACAATTACAATCAATTATACAGCCTTCGGCTGGTCATTGCCCTCTCAGTCACTAGAATCTCGGCTGGTCATTGCCCTCTCAGTCACTAGAATCTCGGCTGGTCATTGCCCTCTCAGTCACTAGAATCTCGGCTGGTCATTGCCCTCTCAGTCACTGGAATCTCGGCTGGTCATTGCCCTCTCAGTCACTAGAATCTCGGCTTGTCATTGCCCTCTCAGTCACTAGAATCTCGGCTGGTCATTGCCCTCTCAGTCACTATATAGAATCTCGGCTGGTCATTGCCCTCTCAGTCACTATATAGAATCTCGGCTGGTCATTGCCCTCTCAGTCACTAGAATCTCGGCTGGTCATTGCCCTCTCAGTCACTAGAATCTCGGCTGGTCATTGCCCTCTCAGTCACTAGAATCTCGGCTGGTCATTGCCCTCTCAGTCACTAGAATCTCGGCTGGTCATTGCCCTCTCAGTCACTAGAATCTCGGCTGGTCATTGCCCTCTCAGTCACTAGAATCTCGGCTGGTCATTGCCCTCTCAGTCACTAGAATCTCGGCTGGTCATTGCCCTCTCAGTCGCTAGAATCTCGGCTGGTCATTGCCCTCTCAGTCACTAGAATCTCGGCTGGTCATTACCCTCTCAGTCACTAGAATCTCGGCTGGTCATTGCCCTCTCAGTCACTAGAATCTCGGCTGGTCATTGCCCTCTCAGTCACTAGAATCTCGGCTGGTCATTGTCCATCAAAAAACTTTCCCCAGGTCGACACTCACCTCGGGAAAGATGGTGAAGAGCGCTGAGGAGTCCTCTTCAGTGTGCATGAAGCAGAAGAGCTGCAAGCTGATGGTGCTGGTGATGACCAGCAGGCTAATTGTGAAGCCGACCAGCGTGCCCAGCTTCTTGACAGGTCCGAATATCTTGAAGCAGAAGTCCTCCAGCATTGGCGAGGCTTTGATTAGGCGACAGATTCGAAGTACCTGTTGGTGAAATTCGAGTGTAAAAACTTGCATTTCCGCCTATTTTAACAGCAGAAGACAGGTTCTGAGCCACACCTGAAAATAGGCCAGGTGACTCCAGAACAGAGACGGCACCAGCCTAAGCGATGTGAAGATGCACAGGCAGAGCTCGAATTTGTGCAGCGACTGGCTCCAGTAGCCGCGCCAGCCGAAGCAGAGCACCTTGAAGGCGGCCTCGATGTTGAAGAGAATTGTGAAGACATTCTCCACTGCCTGGAAGGGCAGCAGGCCGCCGCTGGGGCCCTCCTTGCAGTAGCCTTTGGCGCCGCACCGGCCGCGGTCGTGATTGAAATGAACGCTGGCAGCTACGAAGCTGTCAGCCAGCACCAGCAGCATGACGATCACGCTGAAGCCGGTCGATCGAGCCAGCCGGACTAGCGGCTCCGGCGCCCAGCCACCGGGCTGAGAGTCGCCCATGTCCACTAGGCGCCAAGTCTGCGGGACATTTTTCAGCTGACTTCATGTACATTGAACAGAAAATCAGCGGACTTTATGTACATTGAACAGCCAATCAGCGGACTTCATGTACATTGAACAGCCAATCAGCGGACTTTATGTACATTGAACAGTCAATCAGCGGACTTCATGTACATTGAACAGCCAATCAGCGGACTTCATGTACATTGAACAGCCAATCAGCGGACTTCATGTACATTGAACAGCCAATCAGCGGACTTCATGTACATTGAACAGCCAATCAGCTGAATTCATGTATATTGAAGAGCCTTCATGTACATTTAACAGCCAATCAGCTGAATTCATGTACAAACAACTGCCAATCAGCTGAATTCACGTACATTGAACAGTCAATCTGTTGAATTCATGCACGTTGAACAGCCAATCAGTGGAATTTATGCATACATATATTAGCCAATCAGCGAACTAACATACATTCGTCTATTAAGCAAATAAGTTAGCCAGCCAATCAAGACAGTTTCTCAGAGCTCTCACCTGACCGTCCACCTGCAGCACCCGTGAGCCGTCCGAGCCGGCGTCCGCTCGTGATCGAGTCCACATCTGCTTAAACTGGACTCGAATCTCGGCGAAGGTCTCAATCAGCACGGCGATAAAGACATTCTTCACTAGCCAGACTAGAAAGAAGATCAGACCGACAAAGTAGACGATGCTCTTCCAACGGTGCCCAGGAGGCAGACTGTCCAGCGTGTTGTACATGATGTTCACCCAGCCCTCTTGCGAGGCCGCCTGGTACACTGTGAAGAAGCTAACAAGAAAATTGTCGAAGCCCTGATAGGTCATCTCCTTTTTATCGACCTCGTTCACAATGCTGATGCACTTCATGTTATCTGGGCAAGCTTCATGGCTGAAGCAGCGAGTGTCCGGGATTGCCAGGTCCATGATCGTGATGTTGCTGGAAGGATAGACATAGAATAGACATACAGACACGCAGAACAGACATACAGACACGCAGAACAGACATACAGACACGCAGAACAGACATACAGACACGCAGAACAGACATACAGACACGCAGAACAGACATACAGACACGCAGAACAGACATACAGACACGCAGAACAGACATACAGACACGCAGAACAGACATACAGACACGCAGAACAGACATACAGACACGCAGAACAGACATACAGACACGCAGAACAGACATACAGACACGCAGAACAGACATACAGACACGCAGAACAGACATACAGACACGCAGAACAGACATACAGACACGCAGAACAGACATACAGACACGCAGAACAGACATACAGACACGCAGAACAGACATACAGACACGCAGAACAGACATACAGACACGCATAACAGACATACAGACACGCAGAACAGACATACAGACACGCAGAACAGACATACAGACACGCAGAACAGACATACAGACACGCAGAACAGACATACAGACACGCAGAACAGACATACAGACACGCAGAACAGACATACAGATACGCAGAACAGACATACAGACACGCAGAACAGACATACAGACACGCAGAACAGACATACAGACACGCAGAACAGACATACAGACACGCAGAACAGACATACAGACACGCAGAACAGACATACAGACACGCAGAACAGACATACAGATACGCAGAACAGACATACAGACACGCAGAACAGACATACAGACACGCAGAACAGACATACAGACACGCAGAACAGACATACAGACACGCAGAACAGACATACAGACACGCAGAACAGACATACAGACACGCAGAACAGACATATTTACAGATATCAAAATTGCGCTTACGGCCCGGTGGCGTTCTTCATGACGCAGTGCATCTTGAGGCTCTCGCCGAAGCACTGCACTCCAAGGATGGCGAACAAGGCCATAAAGAAGGCCAGAAAGATGGTGACGTTCCACACCTGCTTGCTCGATCGTCTGGGGAGGTAAAAAATAACTATTCCTTAGGTTCATTAACTTGTCAGTTATTTATCAATGAGAACAGCAACTCACTGCACAATGGCCGACACACGAGTCCGGGGCAGACGGTGCTGAATTGAGGAGCGGAAAATCCGCAGCAGCCCCAACGGCCGCGGGCAGCGCAGCACGGACAGCCAGCCCCAGTCCCGCCAGTAGGCTTTAGCGATGGTGCAGTCCGTCAGGTCAGTCAGCGGATTCGGGCACTGCAGCAGCTGCTGAAGCTCAACGGACTGCAGGCCGATGGACAGCCACAGGAACAGCGTCATCGAGAAGTCGAAACGGCACCAGGGCTGCCTAAAATAGGTATCGGGCCCGCGACAGATTCCGCGCAGCTTCATCTTGGTGGCCATCTCGGCCGTGAATAGCAGGGCTACGGCGAGGTCGACGCCAAACGTGGCATAGGCCAGCGCTGGCTGCAGCCTGAAGCTGCGCGGAGTGTTGGCAGCCACGGACACCAGGCTTGCCAGGGCCGCCGAGTGGAGAAAGAAGCGACCGGCCGGCCGGTGCACCTGATGGCGAAATTGCAGGGATAAGTACATTTGAAAATAGAAGTGCATCTTTGAAAATCTGGGGTGGCCTTTCAAATCTAACCCGAAGAAAACATTGTTGTCCATGAGCCAGACATTCAATTCTGCACACAGTCTTTGGAAGCACAACGCTGTAGCTGCGGCTGAGCTACTAGCTGTACATCTGATCGAACTAAGCTAGGAGAAATTTTCATCACTCACTGTGCTTACTCAATGGTTTTTAGAGAATTAAAATTCCAACTTATCTCGAAGAAGTAGAAATACGAAAGATACGAACTGTTGAAAATTGAGGACTGAAGCTTTAGTACTACTTATAGACGCACCCAATCAGTTGCTATGAAATCTGCTTGATCTTCGCCATCCCCCGTGACAGCAGCTGCCGCCAGTGTAGCAGGCGAAGCCGAGGACGCGGCGGCGGGTTCGCCAACGCCGGTGGCAGCGGCCGTGACTGCGGCCGAGGCAGCAGCAGCTGCTGCCGGACTGCCGCCAGCTGCAGCGGCGGCAATTGCGGCTGCGGCAGCGGCGGCTGGTCCGCCTGGCCCCGCGGTCAAGCCGCTATTGCGCATCATCAGGCTCGTCTTGCGCTTCATGGCGCAGATGGGGCAGCAACAGATTACGTCACTGTCAGTTGTTAGATCTTTGAAGTTGGGCCAATATCTGAAGAAAGCACATCGCCATGTATATAAGGAGTATACTAATTTTAAAGGCACATATTTTTCTATATTGCACAATGCTTCCTATCGGAAAATCTACAAAAATTGTGAGGGTATATACAACAACATTTATGCACTGTTCTTAACATAGGCCCCTATTCAGTTAGCTAATCCCTTTATATTTATACTGTTTTTATGAGGCAGAGTGTAATAAAAATGGTAAATATTGCTATAAATACAAAAAATTCTTAGCCTATTCAGTTAATATCCAACCTAAAGCATAGTTTGTTACAAAGCCAATATACCAAAAGTGTAAATCTGTCTTCTTATTTGTATTGCATTAACATTTGTACAAATAATATCTAATTGGTATTTGAAAACTTATTATCTCAATAAAAAAATGCAAAAAATCCTTTTGTGGCTAATTCTTGACTACTTTGTCTAAGTGACTAGTTTGAAAAATATACAAAAAGATAGACAAAACATTGTCAGAAAAGAAAGTCTGACAATTATAATGATTCTTTCCTTTTTTCCTAAACCCCATAACCAAACCATAGACAACTAAATAAAGAAATATAACTAAATAGGCCTAAGTATTTAACCAACTGTAACTAGTATTAGGGCCTAGTACTAGTAAAGCAGATCAAATAATTTTAACCAATGGCCTAGCTATTGCTAGTACTAGCTAGAAATGTTTTAAGTTAAACAGCTTGAAAATATTAACCTAATAAAATGCTTTTTTTCCTTTTGTCTAAAAAGATCAAGTGGAGAATAGTTGTAAATATTTATGCAACTCTATAGCATTAAGTATACAATCAAAACCTATGCAATATTGCTATTACAAAAATAGCTATATTAACTAATAGTATCATGGTAAAAAACTTACTAGATAAAAATGTTATAAAATGGCCAACACTTTTTAACTTCTCAGTAATAAAATACAGTTTTATATGATAATGTGCTAGGATAGACAGAAAAAGCATTTTCTTTCAGCTTTGTTAGACAATTAGGGAATTGGCTGGTCAAAATTTAAGTTAATTACTTTAGAAGGTGTTTAACTGGATGTGTTTATTTAGCAGTGTGCTAGTCATCACTTATAGTTATAGTTATCAAAATTAAGAACAATGTATATGTATTTCGAGAGACAAAAGACATATATATAACTCATTACTGTGGCTAATTAAAAAGTTTTAGAATCGGTCCGAAGGCTGAAGCACTAAAGTATAAAATTTGCCAAGCCAAAAAGTATATAAACAAATTATCGAACACAAACTAAGCCAGACTAACAAGCACGACTGTTCACGGTGTTCTGCGAATTAACGTCGTTACCGCATATGATTACAGTTACGAAGAGTGTTAATGTTATCAAATAGTAAAAACTCGTTTCGCAGAAAATTGTGGTTCATATCACTGCGAAACAATAAGCGAGCAACAACGCTTTTGATTGAATCCGGGCGTTGAAAAAATTCAGATGTAAAATATCTTTAAAAAATAAGCACTATTAAGTGCACAATTAGTAATGATAATAGTACCAATAATTACTATCGGCATGTATTTTTGTACTTTTTAATCCATCAATAATCAATCCCTCTCCAAAAAGGGACAAAGGGGTTGAGTGGCAGAACGGTCTCACGCGTTTGCCTCTCCTTCTAAGGTCTCTGGGTTCGATTCCGCGGCGAGGCCGCATTTATTCGGCGTGCAGCCGCGGAGAAAAGGCGTGGGGGGCTTGTCGTGCAATTTACGCCACTTAAAGGGGCAAAACCTCCAAGGCATCTGTGTGCGTGTGTGCTTAGGAGACAACGGAATGGACAGAATTGCCTAGTCGCTGGCGAGCCTTCTTAGGGAAAAAAACATTTGTTTAACAATCGCGAAGTACTTTGATGTGTGTGATGAAAAAC
Source organism: Macrostomum hystrix (assembly GCA_950097015.1). Classification (NCBI taxonomy): domain Eukaryota; kingdom Metazoa; phylum Platyhelminthes; family Macrostomidae; genus Macrostomum; species Macrostomum hystrix. Next base: position 7,360,412 of record CATNEN010000007.1, on the reverse strand, counting down.
AATTTTGCGGGCGATTTAAAAATGACAGGATATACTGTAAATAAAGTGTACGTAATATCAAACATGCTTTAAGAATCATATAAGTGGTTTTGGCCTCTCGACAAACAGGATCCTGAGATCCTGTGTGGGATTGTTTAACTGGTACCGCGTTAATGATCGAAGGTATCATATCAATATCTCTGCCTGCCGACCATTTCAATAAAGACTATGTGCAATCTTTATTTCCTCAGTTTAATTATTGCCAACTGTTGTCGTGACTTTATCTTAAATGCTACTACTAGTAAGCTTTGTTTTTTGGATCTCAGACTGCTATAGAATAAGGCGGCGGAGACTGCTGCATTTCCACGTCGTTAATCTGCGATTGCTTCTGTTGGCTGAAGATTCTGCTGCAGAGCATCCAGCATGAACCGAG